>JASGAU010352476.1:0-20824 GCA_030220045.1 Australoheros facetus | reverse complement strand
TAAGAGGGGAGGGTCGAACGGTGCCATCGTTTCTAGTTATTAACTCACTAATGAAGAGATGGTGCTGCGTCTGCCAGCAGTCCTGCAGATTGTGGATAAAAGGGTGTTTGAGCTGCCGCTGCAATGCAACAGTCGACACACACAGATTGACAGTGAACCTTTAGCGAGGGAGGCACAGACAGCTATGCTACACATCTCACTGTAACCCTTTAAGTGGACCTATTATGCTGTTTCTTATTTTCTGTCTCATACATATGCTGTTATAATAGATGCTCATAATAACATGGTTAAAGTTTTAAATATTGAGATCAGTGTACCACAATTCATTAGACTGGTCATCTCAGGCTGTGAGTACATTAGCTCCACCCACCTGATGATCAAACCTTGTGTTTGTGAGAGACGGCCAATCAGAAGAAAGCTCCCTGACAGTGGAAAACAGAGGGGCTGCACCGAGGCCAAGAATTATACAAATAAATATTATTTTGAATCGTGAATCATGCAGTGCTGGTTGGCCCATCAGCAACTCACTTCAAGTTAATGATTTTGTGTCTGCCTGATCAGCTGCCCCCTCCAGCTCCCTCCAGCTGTTGCGTCTCCCTGTTTGCAGGTGTGGAGGCTGGTGTGTCAGAGCTCTGCCACTCTGCCTCAACTGGTGCTCTACAGTCATGCCTAAAATATAATCACTGCCACCTTGCATCCTATTTTTTTGCAGTTGCCCTTGCTTTGGCTTCAGGCTTGTCTCCATCTTCTACTCACTCTGCCCATCATTGCATCCAGCCCACTTGCTTCTCCCTGCCCTGTGACTCAGCCATCATCCCAGGCACCACCTCTGGCTTCCCTTGCCTGCCGACAGCCCCAAGGCCCTTTTCACCTCGGCTATTAGTCATAATAAAATCCCTTTGACCTATTCCCTTGTCCCTCAGCTTTATCTGCAGCTGGGTTTGCCTGTTTGCAGTCCCAGTCTGAATAGTATCATCCAAGAATGAGAATGTGAAGCTGGAAATTAGCATAATCGGTCCACTTTAACCATTACATATACCACCAACATTCAGAAACACCTACTGCATCCATAATCGTGCATGTTTTGTGCTTTTCTACAATTAAAGTGTATTATAATTAAGATTTGCAATAAAAAAAGTTTATACTTTGAGAAGCTATAATAAGAACACTGTACTGTGACCCTCTGTTTACCATTTATAGGTAGTACATAGAGAGTTTATAGCACTGTATAATGTAGTTGCATGCAAATATAACATTTTAAATATTTATCAGTGTAATGAATTTGTTTCTCATTTCTCATTAGTCTCAGTCTCTGTGTTCCTGCAGAGGTTTTAATTTCCCCCATACATCTGTAAATAACTGATTACAATCTCATTGCTATAAACTGTTTACTCAGTATGTATGTCATGCTTACAAATGCTAAATAGGTCAGATTAAAATGCATTTGAGTAGTTTAACTTCTACTGCCTGAATACTATTTCTGCCACTGAGGATGTTGTACCTGAATGATGACTTCCTCTTTTGACTGCTCCAGCACTCCATGCTTCAATAACTCAGACTTTGGTAGAACCTGCGTAACAAAACAGAAAATTACACTAAAGATGTCCAAAAGTCATGCATTTTTTAACAGTCTTTAATTACCACTGGACTGACCTTAACAGCATAGACCTTCTCTTTGCAAATATCTTTGACTTTCAGGATGGGTCCATATGAGCCTTTAGCTATGAAGCCCAGGATCTGCAAGCACAGAAGTAGCTACAGTTATCTCTCTGTTTCTCCTAAAGAACCTTTTCTCCCTGCTTCTTTAACAGCCTTGCGCTGTAGGCCACAGTACCTGGAAATGGTCTTGTTCAGGAAATGTGCGGTGTGGGAACTCAGGCAGAAAGACAGAGATTAACGCTGGAGGAGTCGTCTCAGCGCCGTCCTCTGGAGGCAACAGGAGTCTGATGGGCTGCCTGCCGTCTGCTCCCACAGGCTGAGAAAATACAGCAGAGTGTCCGAGTCGATGAGCAATGGAGACCCCCACATTTGAAAGGAAACCGTGGCTGAGTCGACGCTGAGCAGCTGCTCCCTCTCTCTAGATTTTGAAAGAAAAAAATTATGACACGAAACATTTAGTGACTCAGTATTTAATTTAAACTAAATTTATATTGCTAATTCAGTACATTAGAAATGATTTTGTTGTACTGCATTTATTTGACACATAAAGTTAAGGAGTATAATTCTACATATGTATATAGTGCTGCAGTGCAAACAATGCATTGTTAAACTGAATATGACATGAAAAAACCCATGATGATGCACATCATTGGTGTGATTAAAATTGATAACTGTGTGGGCAACACCCCTCTGCCATTTTATTAACGCCAACTGCTTGTTAATACAACTAGTTAATCCTCCAATCACACAGCAGCAACTAAATACATCTCGGCATGTAGATGTGGTCAAGATGACCAGCTGAAGTTCATACTTCAAACTTGTCAGACTGTTTCCAGCTGATAGGAAAGAAACGGTAACTCAAATAACCACTCATTACAACCACGGTATGCAGAAGAGCACCTCTGAGCAACCACATGTTTAACTTTGAAGCAGATGGGCTACAGCAGTACATATTATGCAGCAATCTGTGTGTTTTTCTTATAATCTGATCTGATAATAAACTAAGAAAAATGTGGATCTATCCTTGAATAAAATAAATATGCTCCATATATTTCTATACAGTTGCAACCAAAATTATTAAACCTACCTGTATATAAATCAGCAATATTTGATAGTAATAAAATGTTTCTTCCACTCTCTGAACAGCGACAAGATCTTTTGTAATTCAGTCACATCATAATTATTAATTCTACAATACAGGTTAATATTTTGGAATCCCCATGATACCAATGAATTTTATTCAGCTCTGATTCAGATGTGTGTGACAAATAAGGGGGAAGAAAAACATTTCAGAGACATTTGAAGTTCCTGGAGACACAACAGGCAGCGTCAAATTTAAAAATCATGGAAACGGGGTACTCCGGTTCCCTCCCACAGTCCAAAGACATGCAGTTACTGGGGTTAGGTTGACTGGTGATTCTAAATTGCCCATAGGTGTGAATGTGAGCGTGGGTAGTTGCCTGTCTCTCTCTGTGTTAGTTCTGCGACAGGCTGGCGACCAGTACAGGGTGATCCCTGCCTCTCGCCCTAAGACAGGATAAAACCCTGAACAGGATAAGCGGAAGAGGATGGATGGATGGAAGAATGGAAACCTGTAAATATATAGTCCTGAAAAGGAGCGTCAAGAGGTAAAGTACCAGTGCAGACTATAACAAAAACTGACAAAACAACTCTACACAAAGAAGTCGATTTGACAACTCTGCTGTTTCTGGAAATGAATGATGCGCTGGCAACACGTACCCTGCACTTCCTTCCCACAGTGTGCAAACTGAAGTTTTGTAATGATTTTAAGTGGACTGAAAGTCTTTGATGGGATTTAAATAAGCACAGGAGGAACAGGGTGAAAACACTCCAGTTGTGCTTTGGAGCGTCGCAAATGTTGATCTGAACTCAGCTTTATAGCCTCAAAAGCAACTCGAATATGCAGTTTGGTTAGGTTTTTAGTTGGCATCTGTAACATTTTGCAGTTCATGGCTTACACATGACCCCGCGTGCAAATCATAATAAAGTTCATATTATTAGATGATCTGAAGCTAATTTGAGCCAGACACAAAATCAAACGTCAGGGCTTCATGCTGCAGGTCAGAAAGGTGGACCGTGTCCACATATGGACTAATCAATGCAGTTTTCTTCACTGTAACATGTGGCCCAGTAAAGACATCTTCAGACGGCGCTGCCTTTATCTTCTCTTACAATAAATCCAACTGGAAGTCGCCACACGTCACCACTTCGTATCTAAAGCGTGTTCAGAGGTAAACAGCTCCTATCTGCGCCTCATCTCACTGACTCACCTTACTGTTTTTACTGACCTCGCCGCCCATCGCATCCTCAGAAACCGACAGACCCAAGTGGTTCAATCAAAAAAAGTAAAATAAAATGAACAAATAAAAATAAGTAAAAGCCCCAAATCCAGCGGTTTGGCTCGCGTCTTTTTTTCCTGTCAGGATCGCAGAGTCGCGTCTCGGCCATTACACCCACGTGTTTACGGGAAGAGCGCGATTCTGCTCCAGTTACAGCTGTCAGATCAGTGATCAATCAACTTACTGCGACCAACACACCAAACACACACGCAGACTAATAACACTTTTATTGACAGATATGCTGATAAAAATCCGCCTGGGTGAGATCCTTTTAACTGAAATGTGCAGGGCTGATACGAAATGTGACAAACATCAGGATTTAGCTTCACAGCTGTACAAACAACTCAACAGAAAACAACTGTGGTTACAAAAATATCAAAATACTTTGCATAAAAAGTGCTTTAGTGTTCAAATTACAAAACATACACTCAGCAGTTTTTGCAACAATACCATCGGACCAAGTGCCAAATTATAGAAAACATGTTTTTGTTGCTTTGATCTTGTCATATTGCACTGAGGTGAGGTACAGAAAAAAAAAAGAAAAAAAAAAAGAAACAGTGCGCTGAGGGGAAGCAGGTCATGTTAACAAGGAAAATTTAAAATAGCATCTTCTGAGGGGGAAAAAGGCCTTCATGTCAGAGACAGTCATACAGCCCCGATCAATTTCTTTAAGCTTTAATTGATAAAACATATTCTATGATCAGATTTTTACAGCTGACAGGTGCTTCAGTTAAGTGTAATTTCTTCAAGCAGAGCAAGACTGTGATAAACGCTGTGTTCCTGAGCCAGCAGGAAGTGGTGCGTCAGTCTGGGATTTTCAGAAGCTGAGGAAGCAGCAACAGTGTGTCAGCTACATACTGTAAAACTTCCTCGCTACATTTAATGCAACCACAGTGGTTGTTATTTCCAAAGTTGCAGAGTTTATGACACACAGACTGAAGTTTTTAAATGGCACACAAACAAACAGGATCATTTATATTTGGTCAAAATGGCACCCTGGTAATCCTGGAGCTACTTGAGATTCCCTGCAGGGATTCAAATCTGGAGACAACCCAGGAGTAACAGTAAAAAAAAAATAAAAAATTCAGCAGGCTTATGTGATACAGTAAGATATACCCTAAATCCACCTGAAATGCTTCATCATGATGCTTTTGCTTCTTGATTCACAAAGCCAGTGTGATATTCTGGGCTTTTTTCCCTGCAGATGCTGTAGCGGATCATCCGATCCCTTCCAAGCGTCACTTATGTCTTCTGAAGATGCTCTTCTTGCCGGAGCTCTTGTCTGCAGTGCTGAGGCCGATGAGGAGCCGCGCCTTCTCGTCTTCTTCCTGCTGCTGTAGGCTGTTGTCCGCCTTCCCTTCAGACGCCTTCCCCCGCAGGTCCGAGCCTGAAGCTGGCTTCAGACGAAGCTTCTCCTTTATCATCTGAGCAGCAGCAGTAAAAATGACACGTTTATAAAAACAAAACATCTGACTGTTCTTAATAAAAAGATATGGAAAGTTAAAAGTTTTTAGTACCTGCGCTACAAGTGCTTTTCGGCTGTCCCTTTTCACAGCCATGGCAAAGTCGAGCCATGTCCATGTATTGTTATGGTACTCCAAACAAGGCAGAACCAGATTCAAGTCCTTCCAGTCCACACTGCTCTTTTCACCCTGATATAGATTTCACAGACAAGATTAGAGGTGACTTATTCTCCTCGATGGATATTCATTGTCATAAACCACTGAGAATACTGTCACGTTCTGTGACTGGAATTATTATGGTAAGAACCAAGTTGTACAAGATGTTTAGTAGCTCCATCTATGATATGAATTTGAACATCACATCGTTATTGCCTTCACAAAGTTAAAATTTGGCAGCCCAACTGCCAGGCGAACCGACAGCCGGGCAGACTGACCTCCGGGCGGGTTCTCTTCCTAGTAACTTTGGATTTCGGTCGGGATGAATTCATAACTCAGTACATCTCTTTTTGAGCCACAGGTTACTTTTGAAACTCACGTGTCGAGCCAAGCCTGAAGAGGTATACCAGAGAGATAGAAGCCAGGAGAATAAACCAGATGTTCTCCACTGAACCATCCAAAGTGTACTCTCAGTGGCAGGGGAACAATATGAGAACAGCTGCCCCTCCAAGGCTGGAGACAGAGTAATACCGGAAGAGCATATGGGAGAAGGATGCAACACACAACACCTCAGCCCAGTGGCTAGCGGATCTAAGAGCAGACCACAGCAACCTCCCTGAACAGGCCCCAGTAACCATCACAGTGGCAGACATCCAGGAAAGAATCTAACATATGAAGAGTTGGACAGCATCAGGCCCTGACATGATACACACCTACTGGCTAAAGAAGCTGAATGCACTCCACGAGCGCCTGGCAGCACAAATGAACCAGCTGCTAAAGAGACTGGTCCCATCCAACTACAGCCCAATCACCTGCCTCAGCACAACATGGAAACTCCTGTCAGGCATCATAGCAGCTAAGATGAGCAGGAACATGGCTCAATACATGAGCGGGGCCCAGAAAGGAACTGGCAGAGATACTAGAGGAGCAAAACACCAGCTACTGGTAGAAAGAGCAGTCATTTGAGACTGTAAGGTCAGACTGACTAACCTGTGCACTGCCTGGATTGATTACCAGAAAGCCACACACAAGGATCCTGGAATGCTCAGAACAATACAAGATCAACAGGACCCTAAGAGCCCTCATCAGGAACTCAATGGGGATGTGGAGAACAACACTAGAGGCCAACTTCAAGTCCATTACACAAGTCACCATCAAGTGTGTAAGTTAACCTCCTGAGATGCTGTGTTCTCATATGGGGACATCACATTTTGGATTTTCTGCTCAATAAAGGTAAACAACAGTGACTTTATGATGTTATGCAATACAATAAAACTATGTTCCAAGATGATGCTCTGTTTTTATAAATGTCAGGTCCAATGAATTCCAAATAGCTAGGAGAAATTAAAAATGCATCTCAAAGAAGAGCTCGGGTCTGAGGAGGTTAAAAATTGTTTTGGATTGTGAATTTTGAAAAAAAGAATCATCTGACTAGGAACACAGAGGAGCTAACAAAGTGAAAAACTTTGAATAGCATTAGAAAAATGTTGCAAACGCAACGGTGACTTGATGCAATCTTTTAATCTTTTAAACATATTTTGTAGGAATTTTAGGAATTTTGAGGTTAAGCTCTTAAGACAGAATTATCCTTTTTAAGTCTTACTTTTGTGGTTCTTTGTATTTAATCTCATCAACCACTGTAATGAATGGGGCTGAATTTTAGGAGGCAGTCAGTGTAGATATACCTAACAGCTGTTATACACAGAAACCCACCTTATAGCTGACACAGAGGGGCACTTGGGGAATCTTGATGTAGATGAATGAGTTGTTCATTGCAGCTCGTTCCTTCATCTTATCAATGTCATCGACAGGCTGCTGAAGGAGAAAATATGAAAGACTACTTAGTCTGCCTTAAAAAAAAAAAATTAAAAATTAAAGCCGCAAGCGGCGATGATTGGGCGCACCCGGCGCGCGTCGACCCGTGGCACCCTCCAGCCGAGCCGCCCTCAGAGGTTGTCGCAGACAAGAGAGTAGCGGGCTCACCCGGTTGCTGACAGCTCAGCAGGCTAGCTGCACTTTGCGTCGTTCGGCCTCTGAACGCCTCCCACGTCCACTAGGTGGTGTCGGTGAGTGCCCACTAATTAAAGTGTCACGATGCTCTATGAAATGCCCGCAGCCATCAATGAAATTCTAATGATCATAGGATGATGATTATCAGTGTTCTACTGATTTCATAACGCCACTAGGTGGCGTTATGAATGTGAAACAAAGCTGGCACTTGGGCCTGTCCTGAGTCATTGTCCTTTTCATGAAGCATGTGAAGTTTGGGACAGATTGGACAATGTGGTGTACTGTAGTATATGATTAAAATCCCACATTCAGAGGGTTGCTATGGCAACACCGTTGAAGATTCTATAAAACCTTGAATAACTTTTGACGGGCTACTTGTGTAGATGATCTGGAGCCTTTTTGGTGTCACTGGATGAAATGCTCTAGTAGAAGATGATTCAAATAGCAGGCGTGAAAATCGCAAAAATTGACACCTTCAATTGAAGATGGCTGACTTCCTGTAGGGTTTGGGGTATGGGTCCAAGAGACTTTTTTGTACGTCTTAGGATGTTACATGAGCCTGCACAATTTCAGATACGTAGATAAAATGTAGCTCCGGGCCTACTCAAAAAACATGTTTTTTATGATATTTCCAGGTCCCACTAGGTGGCGCTCTAATGTTTATGGACTTTATGCATATCAACGTGTTCAGGGTAGGATGTGTATCAAACCACCAAGGTTTGAGCCAGATTGGGCAAGTTGGATTTGAGTTACAGCCATTTTTGGGTTCATGGTGAATCATTCAACTTTGCCATCCCTCCAGGGTCACGCCCTTTGGCGAAAACTCACAGTTGTGAAAACAGAGTAAGCCCAACTTCTTAAGGCTTTCCAGGTGAAATTTGAGATGGTTCTGCTCAACCACCTTGGAGCTGTACCTCAAACTGTAAAATGTGACATTTCCTGTTACCACTAGGTGGCGCTGCGACTGTCAGTAAATACTGTCAAATGTATGTGTTCAGGGGAGGATGCTCATCCTACTGAGAAAGTTTGATCAAGATTGGATTATGTGGGTTTGAATGAGAGGCAATCAAATTTGATGGCGAATGATCAAAATTCACAGGGGCATAATGACCCCACCCCCTTGGCAAAAACTCACCATTTTTTAAATGTAGATTCCCCTTGGGGTGTAGATTAAACAAACCAAATCTGAAGTTGATAACATCTAAAACCTCTGAGTTATTAGAAAAAGTCTGAGGTGTGCAAATCGCCAAATTTGCGTAATTAATTCAAAATGGCGGACTTCCTGTTGGGCTTAGGGCATGGCTCCAAGAGGATTTTTTGTGCGTCTGGATATGATACATATGTGTATGAAGTTTCATACATGTACGTGAAACACAGCGGTGGGGCTCCAGTTTAGGGGGCGCTAGAGAGCCATTTTGGATGGCCCTTGCCCGAAACCATTAAAATACTTACATTTTCACCAGGTGTGATGCATGTGCAAAGTTTCATGAGTTTTTGAATATGATAAAGCCCCCAAAAAGCCAATTCATTTGCCTGAATAATAATAGTAAACGGAGCAATTACAATAGGGCCTTCGCACGTTTTGTGCTCGGGCCCTAAAAAAGGTTAATTTTAGAAGACATATAAAAAGCATCTCTACCTCTGGAGCCTTCCTGAAGGACCTCCTGACCCCGGCGGTGCGGTTCAGTCCCTGGGTGACACCTTTGCTGGGCCCCATAGGACCCATGGTGTCCTCTGACAATGGCCGAGGTTTGACAGGGATACCTGTAACACAGATGACACTGGGATTAGCTCTGTGGCCTCTGGGTGACTCTACACCTTATACGCCCACCAAGCCTCTTTCTCTCTCACACACACACACATTCATCAAGGTCATATCCAAAGTGGCCAAGGCTCTACATAGAGCTCAGAGGGATGACATAACATAAGAGCAACACAACACTGCATGCCTGGGAGAGAAAATGGAAACTATTGATCAGTTAGTTGGTATAAATTTCAGGCTGATGATCACACAGAGAGACTGGAGACTAAGTTCTGTAGTCATATTACAGGTCTTGCCAAAAGCATACCAGTAGTAACCAGCCTAAATTTGTCTTCCTCATCAGTGACCTCCTCCTCTTCAACATTTCTTCCTGGGAAGAAAAACCCCATCATTCGTTTGAAGAACTGGTACATCAGCTGGATGGTGAGAGGTACCACGTTCACCTAATGATGAAAACAACTGCTATTAGAAAAAAAAAAACATGCAATAAGGCACCACAAAAGTGATTCAGTCTTCTTTATCACCTCAAAGTGTTCCTTCACAGAGATCCCTCCCACAGGGGGGCGCACTTTGCTGAAGATACGCAAAGCAAACTGACGGCCAGACTGGCAGTTACTCTGAGGACGAAGAACGACCTAGAAGACACGAGGGAGTTAGTCACATGCGCGCGCACACACACACGCACGCACACATAAAAAACAAAAAAGCTCAACTGAGACTGAATCTGAAAAAGACACACTTTGACAACAAAGAATACGCTTTATTGATGACATGAACACAGTGATTGAGTGAACTTGTAATGGGTCAGATATGTATATATGAGTCTCTGATAGTGCATGCACAGAATATGAAACTTCTCGTCACTGTACCAGCAGTGTACATACCCTCGAACGCTGCACAGAGGAAGCCAGGCAGAAATAAGTTAGCACTGGTGGACAACTTCACTCAGTATGGCACTCAAATTGTCATGTATGTCCTATTATGCTTGGTTACAGAGTGATAGGTTCAAAATGTTAATTACCGTATTTTCCGCACTATAAGGTGCACCGCATTATAAGGCGCATATAATAGATGCTACAGTAGAGGCTGGGGTTACATTATGCATCCATTAGATGGAGTTGCGCTAAAGGGAATGTCAACAAAACAGTCAGATAGGTCAGTCAAACTTTATTAATAGATTACAAACCAGCATTCTGACAACTCCGTTCACTCCCAAAATGAATAAACAGCTGTTTTATTATTTTCCCCGAGGACACGTCGTAAGCGTGTCTCTTAATAGGAGCCATTTTGGGGTCTTTACACAAACACACAAATGGAAATGAAACGGCACGCTTCGCGCAGTCATTTATCCCAGCATGCACCGCGCGCTTCTTCTTCTACGGGGGAAAATGAAGTCGGTGGCTGCTTACCGTAGTTGCGAGACCTCTTGTGGCTCAATATTGGTCCATATATAAGGTGCACCGGATTATAAGGTGCACTGTCGGCTTTTGAGAAAATTGAAGGTTTTTAGGTGCGCCTTATAGTGCGGAAAATACGGTAGTTTTTGGAAGAGAGGACTGGCTAGTCTCAAAGCTTAAGGAAACTACAAGCAAGTAAAATAAATGTAAAGCAAGTGAAAATAAGCTAAGCAGCCAAATCTGAATATAGCGATGAAGTCATTTACCTTGTACGCCGCGTTCGGTAGCAGGTTGTTCATTGTGAACCATCCAAGCTCCAAAAGATGTTCTGCTGTGTCATCAGACTTGTTCAGCTGCAAGGAGAAAATTTTCAAAGTGGTCATCATTAAGTAATTCTATCAACAGGAGAATATCACATAACATCTGTTATCCTCTTATCGAGGTCTTAAAACACAGTAAGGAACTAAAGACAGTGAATTTCTGGGCTACAGTGAGAGGCAGATGAACTTTCTCCAAACTCTGGATGAATTATCAGCATCTGCTCACCTTGCTGTACATGAATCTCTGCAGCTCCAGCTCAGCGATACCAAGCTGTCCGTCCTCTTCTGTCAAACACCAGCGGGCCTGAGCAAAGTATATCTCCGTTCTCCTCACTACACTCACATCCTCGGGAGGTTTACGCAGCTCGAGCTTGTTTGCCCGCTGCAGCTGGAAATCCTTAAAACACCTGGAAGGTAGATAAAGGTTTATTTATTTATGTGGGTTTGTTTTTTTGCCATCTCTTCTCCATGCTGGATGCAAATCAGTGCTGACAGGAGACCTGATGAGGATGTTGAGCTCTTCACTCTTCATCTGCATGTCGTTCTTCTCCTGGTTCAGCTGGTTCTGCAGTCGTGTGTTGATCTCCACCACTTCATCACGACTCAGTTCCTCGAGTTGTGCCTGCAAGATGAAGAAGAAACCAAGTGTTTCATGAACTTTAAAGGCAGGCTCTGCACTGCTATAACACTGTCCAACCTGGTGCAAGAAGCTTTAATATTCTAAAGTTTACTGCTTGTAGTGGGTTAAGCAGAGATGATTAGGGGCTACAGAGGTCCACAGACCCAGATATTCTTTATTTTAAAACTTGTAGGCTCAAATGCTTCTAACTTAATGTTCCATGCAGCTCCCCAGAGTCACAAAAACCTTTTTCACACTTATTTTCATGTTTACCGGTGTGTAAAATGACTATTAATCTTTACGTGCACGAGTTAGCAATTCAAGTTTACTGTTCGACTCTTTGCACATATGGAAAAGTACTATACTGATGGTAATAAAGGGCTCATTTTGTGGACTGACATTCCAAAACCCAGTCAGCTCACAGTAACCTCTTAATTCATTAGATTAGATTAATTGACATTGGCATTAATTGACACCCTCACCTTCATGTTGGAGTAAATCTGTTTCTCAAGGCGTCTAATTTGCGCAAGGTGTTGCCTAACAGCCTCCTGGAGATGCAAGATGCTGCTGCGCTGCTCCTCAGGGTTACTGGAAATCTCCAGCTGGAAACGCACTCGCTGCTTTTTCTCACTGTGCTCCTATACAGACACAACACAGAACAGAGGATAAAAACACAAGAGTGAGCAAAGCTGAAACATTAGTTTGGGTATGGGATTCACGAGCTAACTGATGATTCTCCAGCCCACCTTGCGTCTGGGCTCCACGTGTAAGAGCAGGTTGTTGACAATGTCCAGAATCATAGCATACTGAACAGGGTTAGTGGATATCTCAAGGTCATGGTGAATGAGAGTGAAGGTGTCCACAGCACCTGACAACACAGCAAAGTCACTCTTATCAGAAAATTAGCACTATAGATTTAAGATATTCGGTCTCTTGCTGTTCAGACATACCAGCTTGTTTTTTCAGCAGGTCTTCCTTCTCGTGGTTGTTCCTCAGCTCTGGTGGTTTGATCTGAGTGGCCAGCTCTGGGTTGATGTCATGACTGTAACTGATGTAGTGCATCCGGCAGCTACAGCGTGAGATGATGCGCTGCACCTGCTGAGACTCATTCACCTGTGCGGGCTGGTTCCAGTCTGTGATCATTGGAAAAGCAAAATAAAAATAATAACAACATCACTTTTTTTGTTGTACACAATAATCTTAATATGCCAAAAGACAATGCATAAGGTCTTTCCCAGTGTCCTGCAGCAAAGGTCAGAAGTTATGGTGAGGGAAAACAATCTTCTGAAAGTGGTGCCACACCTGTTGTAGTGCTAACCATTCCTCCCACAGCTTGGCCACTTTCCATCAGCTCCAGCACCGAGTCCAGGTTACGCTGTCGATGCTCCTCGATGTTTTTCACCTTTAAAAAAAAAAAAGAAAAAGAATCAGAGCCTATAGAGCCTGTAATTATTGTCATTTTGTTATGATACTGTGCATCTTCACTATTTTACTGGAAAAACAACTACAACAAAAGTTGTTCATATTTTATAGACATGCTATATTTCCACCAAGCCTTTAAGACACAGTAAAAACAGTAAATACCAAGTAAGCGCTGAGCCTACCTCCAGCCACAACTGCCTGTCCTCTTGTTCAGATGGGTTTGGCTCCATGGTGGCAAAGTACTGCATGCCATCCAGCAGACAAGTCCAGGTGGTCTTCTGCTTCAAGGTGTCATTGTACCAGGCAGGGTGGTGCTCACACTGCAGCAGCTGAGCCTTTGCTGCAGACACCAGCACACAGCCTGCAGTCTCTGTGCCACGCAGCATCATCTGAGCAATACAAAGGATGATTAAAAGATAAAGACTCTGATAATCAATCTGCACCCATTAATCCAAGTTTGACAGATTATTTTTGAAGTAAAAATAGTAACAAGTTACATGAATTTTATATGATGTTGCGGTAAGAAAAACTGACAAATTATTGAAATTTAACTGCTGTTATCACTGTAGTTACCTGACAGTTGACTAACTCGATAAACCAGTTGCGGTTATATACATCATCAGTCTGACAGGCTGCGATGCCACACAACTGGTCACTGACTCCTGAATCCTCCTCTGAAAACACTACAAACTTGTCCGTTTCCTCTATCAACTTCTGAAGCATCGATGTACCTGAAAGATGACGTGGAAAAGCAATCAATTAGTGGCTCTTAAAGCCTAAAACTGTTGCCTTTTTCTTAGTCAAGAGACTTCCTCACCTTCATTCTGACTTTTTTCCGATCGGTTGACAGAGGCAACAACTGGTATGGTTGGAGCTATGGTGGGAGAGTAGCTGGTAGGAGAGCGTTTGAGCTTTTTTGTTTGCAGCTGTGTGTCGATTCTTAGACCCTTCAAAGCTTCAGTGGAGAGATTTCTCTTCAGCACAGACGCCTTTTTGTAGCCATCATACAGCCCAAAGGCTATGTTTCTGTTTGTGGTTGTCCATGAAGCACGTAGATCTACCAGATGCAATTTGTGTGTATAAGAGGCATTAGTTTCATCCTTTGGATTCGCCTCCTGACAGAAATATAGATGAAGATTTATTACTCATTTATGCAGCTGCAGTGAAAAATACATTTCAACTCCAGCCCTCAGGCTCTGGCTGTTACCTCTTCCATGCGGTTGCTCTGCCGCTGGTAGCTAAGGGATGACAGGCTGAGTAGGTGGGTCTTCTTCACCTGAGCATTGATCTGGTGGTCAGCAGTCTCATCCCAGGTGGAAGCCATCAGGTGGACTGTCACCTGAGAGAGCTCACTAACCATCTGAGTCACATTCCATTCAGAGATCAGCCTCCTCATCACAGTGCCAGCTGAGAAACCACACGAATGCACAAAAGCATGAACACTGAAACTCATGCAGACAATTTCACGCTAATTTGGGAGTCCAATACATCTCTAAGGAAGTTGCTTTTACCCTGTGGAATAAGTCTTTGTGTGCCCCGAGTGAAGACATGGCCTTTGTTACACTCCAATTGGATACCTCTCTGCTCAGCAAAGGAGGCCCAGTAATGCACCTAAAGGGCACACAAGAGAAACACCGATTTAATGAACAATCACAAACTCAGACACAGTGAAAATGTAGAGGAAACTTTCACCTTCATCTGAAACAAAACAAAACCTACTTGTAGTTGTGGGAAGGCAGCTGTGTAGGACATCTGTTTGTAGTGCTGACCAAGCTTCTTGCGGATCGGCTTGAGGCTGTGGAAGAGCTTGCCTCTGCAGATTGGTCGAGATACACTCGTCCAAGTGGCCCAGAAATTTTGCATCCAGCGCAGCGTGCTGCTGTACAGGAGGATTCTGGGCTGGGAAGTGTCTACACAAAAAGAAATAAATTTAACTCTCAACAATAAAATAAATGTTTAACACTGGTTTGTAAGTGCAGTGAATTTAGTTTATTCAATCTTCTTTGTAGTTAGAGTCTGACAAACCTGTGCCACAATGCTGGTTAAGGTCCATGGTGATGGAGAGGTTGAGGTTCTCAGAGCGAAATGCTCTGTAAGAGTCATGAGGCTGTCCTGAGGTCACGTCTGCAATGTTCTCCGCACAGCAAAGCATTACAGCATAGTGGTCATAGGGGTTGCCATGGCAAAGCCACTGGAGGTCAAGGGTCATACACAGGTTGGGTAGGTGTAGAAAACGGATATCATCGTACCTAGTATGGAAGAAGACACTTATTAATACTGAATGCTTCTCTGCAAATACTGCTCTAACTGCTTTCAGTGCCTCCACTTACTTTGATGCGGTCCTGACATTTACATCCAAGTCCCCTTTAAAAACAAACTGGCCGGGGTTCCAGTCAAAGTTCAGCTTATTCCATTCCCAGTGCAAGTTTTCAGTGGTATTATATGGGTCCTGTAAGAATCCAGGATCAGATTAATAAATGAACCTATCATTACATTTTGCTTGCTTGCTTCTGGCATGCTCTACCTTATAAACCAAAAAAAGTCCAGGCCCTACAGCAGGAATGTCCAAAATCCGGCCCGCGGGCCAATGAAGGCCTGAGCTCGGATTTTATATGGCCTGTGCATTTTGTCTAAAAATGTGTTATTTTTGGCTCTCCAGCACAATGAATATGATTCAGCATGCAGTTCCTCTTTTTAACTCATGTAGGCAGCATCGCATAACAGATGTCTGCCAACTGCCATAAAACCTCAAAAAGAAGAAGACTGACTGAAATTTGCTCTGACCCTTTAATTGTGATGGCTAAAGCAAGCAGAAAAAGGAAAGTTAATAATGAAGGCCGCCGCTTCCAGGAAAGGAGGAAATTACAATATTTTTTCATTGAAAACCAAAATAACTGTCTCTGCCTGATTTGCCATGGGACTGTTGCCTTGTTTGATGAATATAATTTGAAGAGACACTATGTGACAAAACATACTAATATATATACGATGGACTCTCAGACAGTAACTGTGCTGAAAAAAATGAAGCAGCTCCAGGACAGCTTAGCCGAAGCAGTATGCAGCAGTCATCGCCGCCCTCACTGATTAGTTCAATGAACACTTTCTGGATTTCGCCACTATTGACCCCTAATGACGCTCCTCCTCACTTGCAGCTGACTGAGCTTTAGTTTAACAGTGAATGTCACAGCCGACACCAGCATCTCTCTCTCGTGCCTTTTTACTGGCAGCTGGATAAGGTCAAGTTTCCAGAGATGTGAACATTTTCTTTGCAAATGTTAAGCTTGTTTGGCTCCACGTTTTTGTGTGAGCACATTCTCTCTGTTCTGAACTTAAACAACGTGAGATCAAGACCAAGTGACTCCCACTTACATGACATTTTATGCATGTCTACCACTGCCCTCAAACCAGACCTGCCCTTTGTACTTATGTGCCCTTCACATTGGTGTTAGTAGCTTACCTGTTGCTCTGTTATCAGAATTACAGAGTTGTATTTTACACAGTTCCTGTATGTTTTAAATTTCAGCTGGAAATTCAGATAGATGAACACCGAGCATACAAGCTGAGTGGTTAATTCATATTTGTTTGCTACATGAAAAACGATCAGGCACTGTTGGCCCTTGGGCACTTTCACGCGATCCAATCTGGTCCTGCTAGAAAAAAAGTTTTAAAGGGTCCAAGTTGAATGTTGCTTAAACAAATATAATTGGAAAACTTGTTTGTTTTAGCTAAAAAAAATAAAAAAAAATATTCAACTTAGTTTCACTTCATATTTTTAAATAAAGTATATAAAATATACTTTATAATCTTCACCTGGCTTTCTGTGCTGCACCTTCAGTGGCTTCCATGCCACAGTTTGAGAATCACTGGTTTAGCATCACATTGTTAACATAAGTGTTAAAACACAAAAACCATGAAGACGGTCTAAAGCATACAAAAAAACACGGATATTGACAGAAAGCATAACTTGTCACAAGTAAAGACATATTCAGGAAACTCCAGAGTTTTACCTCTGTAGCCAGCTGATGAAGATTGGCCCGATCAATGTCCATGACCCAGCGCCCGTGCATAAGGAGACGACTTTTGTCCCACCAGGCCAGAAGAGGAGAGGGATCAACTGTGGGTTTGGTCAGAAGGTCAACTGACTGCCCAATCAAAGTCCAGGCAGGGTCCCAACACGGTCCCCAAACAATAGTGTACAGAGAGAGGTTAGCTGGGAAAAAAACAGCATATAAACATTTGATTTAAATGAGTGAAGTGTGTAGAATTTTTTTTGCTCAAATACTGAACATAAGTTATTGAATATTTTATCTAGCTTTATAAAATAAAATAACAATTTCCAGTTAAGCACAACTATTTTCACAATAGTTTGAACCATTGCTTAAATAGTTAATTATTGCTTAGATAATGCAGGGAGCAGCTAGAACAGTGAAGCAAACCTTTTCCCTGTACATCTTCCTCTCTAATACTGGGCGAGTACACTTCTTTACCCCCGTAAATGCAGTTTTCTGCTTCATCAGTTTTAGTTATCATCATTGCATTTTCCAATCAGTGACTGTTCATATCCAAGGGATGTTCAAAACAAAATACTTTAACATAGCTAGACAGGATTTTGGGAAAATGACCAACACTCACATTTGAAATCGTAGTAGAACTTGAGTGGGGGCATATTCCTGTGGACTGTTACATCTCCCCATGGTGGACCAAGCGGGACAGTCTCTTTGCGTCGACCTCTCGCCTGTCCATCCTGCTCTGTTCCAATGAGACGCCCCGACAGCTTCCAGTCACCGATCTCAAACAGGTAGCGAGGGTAGTCCCGAATTCTCACTGGTACAAAGCAATAGCAGTAAAACAATAAATAACTTTGGAAAAAAAAATATTCAAAAGCCTTATGACTCGGCATATAAAGTCATTCTTACCCAAAAAAGCAGCCAGCTTAAACTTGACTGCACGGCACCATTGGACGACCAGCGGGAGCCCATCTCTAGGGAACGGACTGATGCCGTCGATGTCCCTGAGCTGTTCTCTGACCCTCTCAGGGCCATCAAGAGACTGATCAGCAAGGGCCACTAGTTCCAAGTCTGACACTGTCCAGGTGAGCAGCGACTTCCTCATGGGTGTGTTTGCGTAGAGACGGCGTGAGCGCTGGATGTAGATCTCTATATGCTTTTTCTCCAGAGAACTATACAGCTCTTCTATCTTTCTTGCAGGCAGAAGTTCTCCGTGCTGCTTGCGCAGATCTGCCACCTTCTTATCCAGAAGCTGCAGACGCTTTGCACTTTCTTTACTCTCATCCTTCATCAGTTCATAGTTGTCTCGCAGCTTGATTTCAAAGACATCATCCAGGAAGACAAATGAAAACTGAGTGATTTTTAAGACGAGGTCAGGAGGCAAACGTTGGGCTGCCGGGGCCTGCTTTGGGGAGCGATGGAGAGTTTTCAGCCACTTCTGCACACTAATAGCTTTGTCAAAGGTGTTTGAGAAATTGTACTGATAGGGAAACTCCACCGCTAAGGAAGGACATGTGAAGACCCAGACACGATTGTGAGGAGTGGTGAGGAAGGGGAAAGCGTCTCTATGCAGCTGCATCTCAGTCAGTTCTACATGCGTCTCCACATCTAGGCTGTTAAAGGAAACTATATTGTTCCCGTCAAAGTTGAAGACCACTGAAGGAGAGTGTACATGCATGGACTCGGCATGCTTTGAGAGTGAGAGTGCGTCCGTGTGCAGCAGAATGTAGCTCTGGTCACTAACATGGGCAGTTAAACGAGTACAGCCCAATTCAACACGCAAACACAACCCTCTACTCTGACACGAGGAAGCTTCACTGTCCACTGGTTTGACTGGCTGTTCCTTTCCCTGATCTCCACACAGCATTAACCAACAAGCCTGAGCTTCACTCGTGTGCTGATATAAGACCATGTGGTCTGGAGGTGTCCATTCCACAGTAAGCTCCTCTTCACATTGAACCTGATTAAAGAAATCAATATATGAATTCATCCTGAAATAAATGCAGCTACAATATTTAGATGAAAATTCATTCAGTCCAGAGAAATTCAACTGAACGAAATCTGGTTACCTGTACGGTGTGGGTGGCGATGTGGTACCACAAGGTTAATGTGGTGAGTTTTACTATAGGGTTGATGGTTTGAGAGGCGGGGCAACATACTTCCACGTTCTCTGTGACTGCCTTGATCACAGACAAGCTCACCCCCTGCAGAGATACCCTGAAGCTCTCAGCAGAGCTCAGGACTCTAACAGTATCCATCCGAAGAGACACAGCTCCTACACAGGACACAAGTAAGGAAGAGATAATAAAGACAAAGATGAAAGAAAATCAGAACAGAAAACAGTGAGGAGAAAAAAGTGGGGCTCTCTTTTGCAAGTATCCTGGGCCAAGATAATCAGCCTTAACCTCTAGAAACCGGAGTTCCAGGAGGAAAATCCCAGGATGGATTCAAGCCCAGGCCTCTGCAATATACTTACAGCATATGGATTGCCTGCTCACATCAGTGAATTATAGTGTCTTCTGCCAGATTTTATCTTCACTAGGAAACATCTTTTTAAAAAAAAAAGTCAAATCAAGAGAGAGATCTGACAAAATGATTTCTGATTACTTCTGATTTATTTAAAAAAGGGAAAAATGTCATTATTTACTAAAGCCAAAGGTTACGTCTTCAAATTGCTTATTTGGTCTAACAGTCTAAAATACAAAGAAATTCAAGTAAATGTAATTAAAGAACAAATTATCTAAATCCAAACAAAGACAATCAGGTTTTAATTAGGTTTCACTCCCACAATGACAGAACTGACAAGGTTCCTACTCATGCCAAGCAAAAAAAACAAAAACAAAACTGTAAAATGTCTAAATGCTGCAGTGTGGTGGGATACCCTACCGAGTGAGTAAAGAAACCAGAGCTAAGTTTTATAAGCTGACAAACTTATAAAACTCCCTGTGCACTGGGGAGCACAGCTGAAACTGAGCCCTTAATGTGACAAAAGCGGTTGCCAGTGGAAAGGTGGGAGGCATCAGCAGAAGGAGCGGGAAAAACTGTGAAATCATGACTGACAGTTAAACACTCAAATGTCAGGGTTAAGCTACTCCTTGACACTATGTTACTTGTATTAAAGTTGAATATGGACAATTTAGAAAGCCACGGGTAACATTATGTTGTCAACAGCTGCCTTTCCTAACTACAGTAAATCTACGGTAGTGTATGCTAATGCATATCTAACATTTTCTTTTAAAAATTAACTAGACATAGCAGGCTTCCAAAAACGTGTTTTACAGTCTCAGCTGTCGGTTACAGTGGATGTGATAAGCACTGCACTTTACACATAAACCACATTGTATTCCGCATGCATACCCTAATATACAGTGCCTTGCGAAACTATTCGGCCCCCTTGAACTTTTCAACCTTTTGCCACATTTCAGGCTTCAAACATAAAGATATAAAATTTGAATTTTTTGTGAAGAATCAACAACAAGTGGGACACAATCGTGAAGTGGAATGAAATATATTGGATGTGTCAAACTTTTTTAACAAATAAAAAAACTCAAAAGTGGGGCGTGCAATATTATTCGGCCCCCTTGCGTTAATACTTTGTAGCGCCACCTTTTGCTGCAATTACAGCTGCAAGTCGCTTGGGGTATGTCTC
>JASGAU010352473.1:0-12013 GCA_030220045.1 Australoheros facetus | reverse complement strand
AAATTGGTTTGATGTTCCGAAACACGTAAGTGTGACAAACATGCAAAAAAACAGGAAATGAGGAAGGGGGCAAACACTTTTTCACACCACTGTATCTCATGTGTAGTGATGTAGTGTTGCCAGCCTTTGTAAAAACACTACTGGATATTAACTGTAGCTACACATGCACCTTCTAAAGGAAAACAAGTTTCATTTTCAGCAATCCAACCATCTTGCAACTTCTTTCAACACTTTTTTCCTCCTTCTCTTCTACAGAATTCAGGTTAAGGTTTGTATTAGGTGACTTGCACTGGATACAACATGCAATGGACATCAAAATCAACAAAAAAAATGGTCTTGTAGTAAGAAAACGTAACCTCAAGGCTCTATTAGTCACAGCTACCAATGACTGAGTCTGCCTGTTATTTCTCACACCAGCTGTGGTTGGTCAATAAAAATCAGTAATTACAAGTTGATGGGGCTGGAAGCTCAGAATAGGGTTGATCCAGTCCACTCAAACAATGGCAGTTTTTCCAATTTGCACATCTGGATACACTAAATGCCTGCGACAAAAGGCTGTGATAACAGTAATTGCAATTCCAAACACAATTATAGCTCTCAATTATCTCTGTTTCCTGTGAGTTGTTTGTGCTTATTATGTTCTCAGGCTTGGAGAGGGACGGGGAGCAGATGTAAATTGAAAGCTGGCGTGCAGCTATGCTTGCTTGTCGCCATAGATTCATGTTGATGGTTTCCCACCTGTGCGAGACTCCCTGAGGGTGAGACACTAACAAGACTGCACATCACAGCCACCCATCTGAGGCATGACCCCCCCTAATGTGGGATAAAAATATTTTTGTTGCCTTAAAACGGCTGCGTTAGAGGTGTACAGTGATAGAGGGGAGGTGTGAGGAAAATGAGGAGAACACAGAAGGACAAAATCAAAACAACAAAGCAGAAGTGCTCAAACAGTATTCTGTATATATTCACAGCTTCAAAAAAGGGTAAGTCTGCTATGACTGGATCCTGCAGCATGGAAATCATCTTCTTTAACCTTTCAATCCACAGTAATTTTCTGCAGCAGAAAGAGATGGTCTAAGAAAAGAGAGACATTCAGTGGAAGCAATGAAATGTGAATTTGGACTTTGATCAATGAATTTTAAGGCTATCAATTCTTTGAATAATGTAAAATTACGATTTTATAAATGTAACAGTGAGACTCAGCAATGTCCCGTCTGTGCTTCAGATTTAATTATCTCATCTGAATGTCATTGGCAGGCCTGGATTGACCATGTGACTCAGCAGGTCTAAGCAGACTGGGTGCAGTGGATTGCCTTTGTTTTACATAATGATACTAAAGTTAGTTTAATGCCAAAGACAGTTTCATGTTTTTATGGTTTGGTGTGAATATGAAAACAACATTTTTATTTTATTTTTTTATTTTATTTTACCATGAAAATCACATCGAGATTTAAAATCTCTTACAAGGGAGTCCTGGCCAAAACCAGGGCCAATGTAGAGATGTACTTCTCCATAACTAGATGTGGGTCTCAGTCATAGTGGGCTGAACAAAGTATTCCTGATACCAAGTACTGACACTGATACTTTCAACTTATAGGCAGCTTATGTAGGAGGGAGCAGTGTGTCATGATTTATGAAGTGAATGGATCGTTGATATAGTAAATGTAAATGTCTTTTAAAAACTGTGATTTTTGCTTCTCACAGTTGTTCACATGTTCTGAGATCAGGAATGTACTTGTAATTGAAAGCTGGAAAACATTTGGGTCAACCTGTGTGTTTTTTTTTTTTAATGTGCTGTATAAATATGTGCTGACTTGAAAGTTGCTGCAAAAGGGATATTATATTCAGACATTTTCGTAGTTCACATTTTAAGCACATATTTCTTCATGTTTTCCCGTAGTTCTCTTTTTAATGTTTTTTCACATGTTTTTACTGTGGTGTTGTTACAGTATTGACTAGTTTTCATACACACATCACAGTTTGGAATGTTTTCATTTATAGCCATAATGACACTCTTCTTTCTCTCTGTCATCATGCTCAGTCCAGCTCACGAGTGTCTGTCCAGCTCTGCTGAGTTATGTGATGGCACGAAAAGAGCAACATTTGCACAGTTTTGATGAATTGTAAAACTAAAGTAGATAGATAGATAGATAGATAGATATATAGATAGATAGATAGATAGATAGATAGATAGATAGATAGATAGATAGATAGATAGATAGATAGATAGATAGATAGATAGATAGATAGATAGATAGATAGAGTAGCAAAGCCATACAGTGTTGAGCACTCTCTCCTCATTACTGCAAAAAGACCCATGGTTTAAACCCACTGATCAGCTGAGCCCTTTCTGTGTGGACATTGCATGTTCTCCCATTTCCTGTGTGGGCTTCCTCTAGATAGGAACCATTGACTGTATATAAAAGATGAACATACCCTTGGTGACATCACCCATTTGTTTTGGACTGTGGATTCTGAAGCCTTAACATTAGCGTTTTGATCGCCACCATTATGTTTGGAAACATAATGGTTGCAAGTTCTAAGTCAACTAGCAAACTTGAATAGTGGACTACTTTCACAACCAGTATGAGTGCAATGCTGAAAAGTGTAAATGCTAAACACTGTTAAATAACAGACCAAATACTGGAATTTCAGTCACCAAAGCTGAAGCACAAACTTGTTGGATGGGCTGTACCTCACTGCAGGCAGGCAATATTATTTGACAGGCAATTCCATTAAAAAAAAAAAAAAACTCACGAGGCAATAACAGCACAAACACATCCGGCTCAGTGACTCTAATTGCAGAGGTGAGGCCTGGTAGACAGCAATCAGCTACCGGCTACAGCTGCCTGTCAGCACACCTGTTAGTTAAAGTAGATGCACCCCTAACTCTAAGTGATACAAATGAATGAATGAATACACACACACACACACACACTGTACAGTTGATATGAAGGGGGTATTTATTATTATGATGTAGACCAAAAACACCTTTTTGTGTCAGGCCGTAAACATACTTTTTGATGCTGTTGAGTATTTGGAGTCTGCTGTTGGGAACTTGAAGCCAGCCTCAAATGGCCATTAGAGGACCTGCAGTTTTTGACACCTATGTGTTGGCATCATTTTTCAGCCCTGGAGGTTGCCACTTTGGGAGAATACAGTTAATAGATTGTTTTTATATTGGTTTTCAGAAGCCATCCAGCTATGAGAAATATTCAGTTCAGTGATTTTATCCATAGGTGAAAATAATCTCCCAGAACAACCCAGTATCACGGCAAAGCATGTAATAGAGCAACCTATCCACTCCAGGAAATTGTATGTCACATTTTGCCTGTGCAAGATGTGAAATGCAAAGCAGCTGAAGTTGCACTAACTTGCACTACCACCAGGGCGTGACATTTTATTTAAAGCCAATGGGCTAGATGGCTGATATGTATGTGTGAGTAAAAATTTTGATGTTGTTAAACAATATTTGTAATGTAGTATGATTCAAATGGCTGAAAATCAACTGAAGGGTGGGCAGTGGCCTCCAGTAACACTGAGAGGAATCTTTTTTTACCAGGTTGGGCCCTTCACTGTACATATTAAGTCTTGCTGGAGGGTTCTTCCTGTTGAAGGGGAGTTTTTCCTTCCCACTGTCGCCAAGTGCTTGCTCATAGGCAGTCGTCTGACTGTTGGGTTTTCTTTGTGTCATTGTAGGGTCTTTACCTTACAATATAAACCACCTGGAGGTGGCTGCTGTTGTGATTCAGAGCTATATAAATAAAACTGAATTGAATTAAATTGAATTGATTGTGGGATGTATCTGAGTTGGTGTGAATTCAACACTTCATTTGAAGGCCTGTCTGAAGCCTTATTTTTCTCTTGTTGTGTATTAGGTAAATTGATGCCGCTGCTGATTGCTGGTTGCTTGTTGCTGGCTGTGTTTGATGGAGTAAATGGTTTGTTCTCCATAGATGGTTCTCTTTTACTTATGCCTTGTCTATATTAAAAAATGGACTTTAATTTGGAGGACTTTGTGACTCAGTTGAGTATTGATAAGTTTAATCATTCACTAAGGAACATTTATTGGGTATTGCTGCTCATTTTTCTGTCCTTATGGCCAAACAATCTAAAAAAAAAAAGACACAATCAAGCCTGAACTGTGTACTGCTCTTGCTGAAAGAGGTATTTTGTCACTTGTTAGCCCTGACCCAGTTTGCTTTTGAAAAATGAAGGAAAATCTACTTTTGAGCTCCAGCAGTTGGAGCTCAGAGAATAGGAACATGCACATTAAGCTCTGCTGGTCATTTAAGGGTTAATGAAGCTTACCACCATATTCGTCACCAATTTTTCTGGCATGGCTTGAAGTGTGATGTGAAGCAGCATGGTATAACTTGTCATGTGTGTCAAATATCAGGTAAATCAAATCAGATAATTCCACTTTATCCATTACATTTTATTATCTTTGGTGGACTGTGTTGATACTTTTCCACGCACCAAAACTGGTCACATGTTTTTGTTGATGGTGATTTGCATATCAAGTAGGTTTCCTGAGGTGATTCCCATGAGAAAGATTACTGCTCCCTTGGTGGTAAGGCTTTGGTTAATTTTTTTCTCCATGCCTGGCTTGTCAAAAATTATTCAAGCGGATCAAGGCATCAATTTCATGTGCCGGATCTTTGCCCAGGTGATTAAGCAGCTGAATAGCTCTCACTTTTATTCCAGTGTGTACCAGCCTGAAAGCCAAGGCACACTTGTGGAGTTTCATCAGACTCTCAAAAACATGCTCTAAGCTTACTGCCTTGAATTTGATAAAGACTGGGATGAGGGTGTTCATTTATTAATGTTTGCTGCATGAGGGGTGGTTCAGGATTCACTTGGCTTAAGTCCAGCTGAGCTCATATTTGCTCATAGCGTGCACAGGCCTCAGAAACTGCTGAGAGAAATGGCTTAGCAATGATAAACCACAGAATATTCTCAGTCGCAGTTCTTTCCACTTCAGTCTTTGCCAGGCCTGCAAGTTGGCAAAACAAAATCTGGTTGCAGCCCAGAAGAAGAATGAAGATGAAAAGTTGGTTTGACACAAACGCCAAAGCCAGACAGTTTGAACCAGGTCATAAAGTGCTGGTTTTCTTGCCCTTTCTGGGTGCCAGTCTGCAGGTGCGTTATAGCAGCTGGTATGTTGTGGAGAAAAAAGTTACTGACACACATTTCATCACTGCTACACTGGACTGCATACAACAAAGCAGACTGTGTAACAAAGACACGCTAGAACTATATCATGACCAAGAGAATGGTTTGTCTACTTCAAACTTCATCTACAAAGTAAAAGCCTCTCTGATGTCGTCTTCTGTGGTGCCAGTGTGCTCGTCAGGTGCTGAGTTTTCCACCGGCTCACATGTAGCATGTGCTCAACCAGATATATCTCCTGTTCCACTGTGAGGTGGTTCTCACTAACGTTAGAACAGGAAGAATCCAGTGGCCCACTGTGTGGTTGGTTCAGTCTTCTTCCTCTTCCTTTTGTGAATATGCTAATAATAAAAATAAATAAAGATTTGGTTTAAAGGTGGAGGGACCATGACTATCAGGTGTCTGCCAAATTGCTAAATTAAAACATAATCTCAGGCTAGGTTTTCACAATCAGTGCATCACTAATAAATACACAAAAGCACAATTCAGCTTCATGACCAGTCCTCGTCGGCCCTGATCACACCCGGACAATATTCAAGAGGACTTCAACAAATCTCTCTGACAGGTTTTAGCTTGCAGTGGCTTGCAGTGCACTTCTCCAAGTAGTCACAGCCATTACACAGCAACTAAACTATGTTTTTTTTGTCATAATGTTCAAATTAACCAAGAAAACGTGGGACAAACTCACAACCAAGTGTTTGGTTTCTGGCCCTGCACAAAGCAGTTCTAAAAGAAAAAGACAAAGCCAGCAGAGATACTTAAAATTTTCTTGTTGGCCTCCTTTGAACCCACACCTAGGAAGGTCAAAGAAATGGATTATTTGGTAAGCAAAAGCGTGCAGTTGAACAGCACTGAAAGGCATGAGTGGTCATGGGAGACCAGAGAAACAAGGTTTTCAGGATATGCAGCATTCCAGCTTTGACATCTTGCAGATGGAAGTGGCAGCTCTCCAGGTAACCGTCGTCTGTCACATCAGTGCATGGGGAAAGCAGTGAACTGTGGCACTGCCTGCCCCTTCCCCTCAAATTGTATCACCCCTGGGCCGGTCACTGCGCTAACCTCACCAACAGGGCTCCAACCAGCAGTATTTCAGTCCTGCTCCAAGAAGCAGCAGCAGAGTCGGGTCTGTGCACACGTGAAAGTGCAGGTGTCTTGTCATGTGTGAAGGTGTCCTGTGTTCATTTTTTCTTCCTCTTTCTGTGTCCTAAATTATTTATAAATGATCTTTTTTCTTTCTTTTCTTTTTGTGGGGGTTTGAAATAAAGTTGCAGTTTGGATCATATACTGAGAGTAAAAATTATACTTTTCTGTAATTTTCTGTAAAGAACTGCTGGCTGCTGTTTAACTTAGAATAAGTGCAAGAAAAGAATGGACAAACTTATCACATATGGTAAACATTTTTCTTTTCTAGGCTGTCCAGCTGTATGTTAGCTACACTGCATGACTTTAATAATTGTTAGCTTATGAGATTGACTGATTGTAATTTTAACAGAAATCTAATTCACCAGTTCATCCCACAGGGCCCGGCCGTCCTGTTCCGTCAAAGTATTGAAAGTATTTTGCTATGTTACACAGATAGTACAGTAGCTGTCTCCATTAGCAGGAAGTAAATTAGCAAGAAAAAAAGGCCGCTTGGTGCAGATTTGGACCTTGTTAAGTAAATAAAGTGCACTGGCCAGTAAACCTTAGTCCTCGTGTGCTTTTAAAGGTTGGTATTCATGCTTGGTCACATTTTCTTTACTTATTTTTCAGTAACTGCTATGAGCTAACTTCTAAGATACCATTAATATTGTTCATTATCCATTTTTTAACCTAATAGACAAATTATATTCGTTCAGAAATGTGTTGAGCAATGACACTTCACTTTCTAGTGGTCACAGTGAATCAGCTAATTCAGAACACAAAACGAATATATTAAATATTCCTATTAAAAGTATGTCATCATTGGATTCGACTGTGCCTGCTGTGCTATGCTGAATAACTGCAGCGATAACTCCAGAAGAAAGCTGACATGCGGTGTCCCTGGATGACTTGTGTAAGCCCTGCAATGTGCATCACGCTTACCTTCATATTAATGGAGTGGAATTCTTTAGAGGTTACATAAATAACACAGAGGCTTCAAGCAGTGGCACATGAGAACAGCCAGTGGCATTCACAAATTAATGTGTAGTTCAAAACCAGTGGAAACTAAAAGCATTTATTTGCACAGGGCTTAAGGGAAGCATGTGTGCATCTGTATACACGTGTCAACAACGCTGTGATGTATTCTGACCACTGTACCCAGGATGTGTTGTCTGATCCTGATACACGAAACAAAGGAGCTGCTGTGATCCCTGCCAGGATGGATATAGGATGTTATTAATATTCTGCAAGGCTCTCATACACCGATGTGAAGTTTGTTTGGTGTTTTTTGGTTGTCTTTCACAACCAAATTCACAACCAAGATCTGCCATCTGATGCAGTATTATTTATTCCAGCGATTCTGTTAACACACAAGTAGCTCCCGCAGTTATTCCAAAAGACTTATTTGGTTTTGCTAGACCATAACACCGTTACATATTGAAAAATTCTTTCAAACCAAAGTTAGTATAACTAAAAGGCCTTGGGGCATCTCTTCCCACAGGGGGAACCATTTCCCCAATTCGTCGTTTCTTACACTACCTTTGTGCCTTGTAGAGCTTTTCATCTCTGTGCTACAAAATACCGCAGTTTTGTTAAGTCTGTTGGGGTTGTTGGAGCTGTGACTCCTAATTTGTCTGTTTATTCCTCTGTGGAAACTGCGAGCTGTTGATTTTTTTTTTTTACATTTACTGTTGACTTGTTTTCAGCTCAGCAACTGCATCAACTCTGGTATGGGTGTGTGACTTTTTAAATTAAATAATTTTTTTTAATAATGTCCCACAGCATAGCACCAAAGCAACCCATGATCTTCATAAGGCAACGAAATTCAATTTTCTTAAATGCCCAAGCCTGTTATCTGAATTGCATTTAAATATTTAAAAATATAATATTTATCTCTGATTTAGTTTGTCCAATTACTTTTGAGGCTGTGAAAATGGGGGGATTGACTAAAAATGGCTGCTTCCTAATTGGTAATTTTTTTTCTTTTAATAAACCCCTTGAGTTAAAGATCAAAGTCTGCATTTTAATCATGTCTTTATTATTCCATTTATAAGTCACTGAGGGATGTAAATAAGCAAAATTACAAACTTGCATGAGCATCCAAATACTTATTGGCATGACTATGTACAATACCTCTTTTAATAAAAGCTGCAAAAATTGCAGTTTAAAAAGTTTAAAAGTAACTGGGTGCAGTAAATGTCTCGTGGGCAGCTGTGTGCTGTTTATAGCTCATGCAGAGTTTATATCTTGCTGACTGATTAAAGTTGCCATTTAAATTGCAGTAGAGCTACCTGTAAGTGTGAACGGTAAAGTGGTGACAATGCAAGATAATAATGAGGCAAAAATATATATCATTACAAAGATGGTCCGCAAGAATCAACAGCTAAAAAGTACTTAATGAGCAGAAACTCGAAGGCGTCAGCACAACTTAGAAACCAGCAGTTAAATAAAAGAAAGCAGTGGAGCAAAGCTGGAACTGAAGCTGGAAACAAAAACGAACCTTTCTCATAATAACAGACAGTGAAAAAGGAACCACCCACAGCAACACCTCGTTTATCAAACACACTTTTGTTTCTGTCAGGAGCACTTACAGATGCACATGTTGGAGGCCGCATGATAAATTAAGCGACATAAATTGGTGTTCTGTATGTTCACTTTTGGCTCCATCACAGTTCAACTGTCAGTGGGACGTTTTTGCCTGTAATTGATTATGATCAGTGTACCACACAACTCTATGTTTATTACAAATGCAAAGTCTCTGACTCTCCACTGCATTCTTTATAATTCGGTGTGCTGACCATCAGGGACCATTCAAAGAAAGAGCACAAGTAGATTTTTTCTGTATGAATCCATTTTAGGTAAACTCCCAGTTTACCTCTGTAGCACTACCAACAGTCAGCAGCTCTGCTTCTCTAAAGGGCTGCTTTCTGAAGTACCTATAGTTCTGACTGATCTCAGGAAAACAGCATCCTCTTACTGTGCACCTTGAACATGGAATAATTTACAGGAAGATTTAAATGCTCAGCTATCTACCAGGGAATTTAAAAGCAAGTTTCTTTGGAGAAGCCACTTAATGTTTTAATATTTTAGGTTATTAGTATTTTATATTGTGTATTTCATGTGATTTATATTTTATGTTGTATTTGCTGTCATGTTGAGATGCTTTGAGTTTGTATGGCTGCTGTTTTGGCCAGTGATTGTGATCTCAATGGGACTTACTGGTAAAATAAAATAATGATAATTATTATTATTGACCATAAATACATAACCAAAGTGACCAGGGGTCACTTCTTGGGGTCACTCAATCACTTGAAGTGACAGATGTACACTCTGCTTACTAAGACCAGACTAAAATTCCTGAACTAGTGATGAAATCCTGGAAGAGCTTCACTAAGAAAAACTCAAGCATTTGCTTATGTCTACAGATCAAAGGCTGATCAGCGTTGCATCTCTAACCCATATAACTAACAAACTCCAAATCACTCAACCTGAGCTGCCCCTCTGATATATGCATTTCTAATTTTGTCACTCCCAGTGAAAAGCTTAAGATCTTCAGGTCTCCTGTATTTTGTTGGTGCTACTGTCTTCAAACCTAGCAGCAGGTCTCATTACATCTTGTAAACCTTCCCTTTGACTCTTACTGCTATCTTTCTGTCATAAACACCCTGACACTCCCCTCCACCCACTCCACCTTACCTTCACTCACTGCTTCAACTCTGGTGTGTTGTCTTTTGATTTGGATGGTTGACTCCAGGTATTTAAACTCATCCCCTTCACCATCCTTGCATCCTTGTCCCTCATTTACACACCATATTCTGTCTTGATTCTCCTGACTTTCATTTCTCTTCTTTCTTCGGCACATCACCCTTGCTCTTCAGAATCGTAATAGTACACTTTTCCATTCCCCAGGTATCCTCACACTCTAAAAGCTTATGCTAAATTAACACTCTCTCTTCACTCTTTAGTACAGGTCCATCTTGATCCTTAACCACTGTAAACTGCTGCACATCCTTTCCAGCTCAATCTCTCACTAGCCAATCGATGCAGGTCATTTTCTCCCTCATTAGTGTCCAGCCATGCATAAAAGTCACTATAAGCCTTTGACACCTCTCTGCTGTACACCTAGCCTCCCAGCACTCCTGTCTACTTTCTTCATCTCCCTGACTATTCCACTTTTTCTTTGCTATCCTCAATAAGAGGTAAGAGGTTGTCCACTTCAAATAAAGCTGTTTCCTTTTTTTTATTTACACTGAATTTGCTGAAGCACAGAACCTGAAAAAATAAATAATTATGGTCTTTGAATGCATATTTTTCACTAGATACAATGATTACAGTGTCTGGGACTGAACCCCAAACTGCTGAAATCACACATTTCTTTTCACTGGTAGACTAAATAGGCAACATACAAAGCAACGAAATGTTATGTGTTATTAATTTAATCTCTTAACATCATCTTGATCATTGGTGACCCTCTCATGATTGCAGGGTTTCTGCATATTTGGGTTTAGGATTTTTAGGGAGTATATTTCAGTTTCAGTTCTTTGTTATTATGTTGTGTAAAGTTTTGATTCCTATGTTTAACATAGCATGTCCTCCAATCTGAGTTACATTATCAGTCATTTGTTCGACCCATATAAGCATTTCTAAAATGTGGCTCAGCATGTCATGGCAGGATGTAATGTGGCTGTAGCTCAGGAGGTAGAACATGTATCCCTGAGTAAAATACTGAAGTGCTTGTATGAATGAGGCATGTTGTATAAAGTGCTTTGATGCTGTAGGAAAGCACTTTAAGAACCAGTGAATTTAATGTTCCTCTGGCATCTAATGCCTTTTAGTCCTCAGAGACTTTTCAGAAATGTGACAAAATCCATATTTATTAATTTCTTTAGAATTTTCCAAGGAAACCTGAACACATTATTCTCATGACTTTTCATGTGTGACGGCTAGAAGTCACTTAATTTGATTTTAAAACATAAATACTAGTCATAAAACGTGCCTGCAAAGATGACCTGTGAGTTGTTTTTTTAGAGGAGGACAGGCTTGCTTCACAGGTTGAGTTTTGGATTCATCTTCTGATGTATTATCATTGTTGTAATGTTGTTTTATTAAGCTCTGGCTCCTGTTTCATTTCATGGATATTTGGATATCTTTCAAGATTGTTTGCTGTCTAGTTTTGAATTCTTTGTTTTTTTATTTAACTCCAGTTTGCATTTTGACTTTGTGTTTTTAGTTCCCTCCTCTGTGAATCGCCACCTTATCATGGTGGAGGGGTTTGTGTGTCCCAGTGATCCCAGGAGCTATTTTGCCCGGGGGCTTCTCTCCCTAGTAGGGTCTCCCATGGCAAACTGGTCCTGGGTGAAGGTCCAGACAAAGAGCGGTTCAGAAGACCCCTATGTTTGTAACAGCAAGGGAACAATTTACTCTGCCCGGGATAGGGTTACCGGGCCCCACCCTGGAGCCAGGCCAGGGGAGGGAGCTCGAGGGAGAGCGTCTGGTGGCCGGGCATTAGCCCGTGGTGCTCGGCCGGGTGCAGCCCGAAGAGGTTACATGGGCCCGCCCTCCTGTAGGCCCACCACCTGCAGGAGGCCTCGTAGGGGTCGGGTGCAGTGTGTGTTGGGTGGTGGCCGGGGGCGGAGGCCCTGGCGGACCGATCCCCGGCTATCGAGACTGGCTATTGGGACATGGAATGTCACCTCTCTGGTGGGGAAGGAGCCTGAGC
>JASGAU010352469.1:0-12131 GCA_030220045.1 Australoheros facetus | reverse complement strand
CAAGCACGGGGAGAACATGCAAACTCCACACAGACAGAGGGAGAGGCCTGGGCCAAGGTGGAATTGAACCCAGGCCTTCCAGATGGTATTCTAACTGTGAGGCAGCAGTGCTAACCACTGCACCACCGTGCTGCCGTACTCACCGCTCTAATGTGTCTCATTTGGTGCACTGGACAATCATTTCCAAGGTTGAGAAGGTGCATTTCTACTGAAGGCTCGTTTGTGAGTGACTTTGGATGTGACAGTGCATGTTTGCCTGGGTGAATATGTGTCTGAATGTTTATGCATATCCATAACTGTCAACATGAGTGTACACGTTGTAACGGGGTCTTTCCCGTCGCCATTGCTGAATGTCAGAGTTTCACTTCCTAATAAACTGATCCCACCTGAGGTTGAAACTCGTCCTCCTTTAAATGTGATTTACTGTTGACAACAATGGCTAAAGTGCATCACTGAATTGTTAGCTCCACAGCTAATTGAGATGCTTGGTTTGTGGGAGTCATTACTCCTTTTTGCCTCAGCTTACACCCCTACACTTCACCATATATCATTAATCAGTCCTAAACATGCCGTATTCACTGCCCCTTCAGGCTGTCACAGGGAGCGGGGAACAGGTACAGAAATCAGCTCCTAGCTGACGAGTTTATTGGCTTTGGAAAACTTATTATGTTCCTCTGAGGCAAACTAACACCCAGAGGGCACAATTTGCAACTTTGTCCCAGAAAATATGTTTATGATGGCAAGATAATGAGAATAAATCCCCAGAATGTAACGACTCGCATATCTTCTTTAATTAAAAACAGCACAAAGACAACTTACCAAATGTCACAACAGAAAACTTCTATTGTCAAATGCTCATTTTGAATGGGGGCAACAAAGAACTGGAAAAGCTGTTTAATGCTTTGAAGTTAATTAGCTGGGAAAAACTATTAAATGTGAAATCCTCAGTGGAAATCATGGATAGAAGAAAGCGTCCATAACCAACGTGGACATCTGTGAAGGTTCTGTGCTAAATTATTCTTCTGTCAAATAGAAAGTACTGTCAATTCTAAGGTTTTACATATCAGGACATAATGAAATCATTTCTGGTCCTTACCAGGTCGTAAAATTAGGTAAATACAACTTCAGATAAACAACAATATATGACACATTAAACCATTACTCATTTAAAAAAAAAACTAAGTCAAAATGCAGAAGCAGCATGTGGAGAAACTAAGTACACCCCAATGATAGCTTGGAGAACCACTTTTAGCAACTATAATTTGAAGTAAATTGAAGTAATTGTTTTTGGTGTGATTTCATCAGTCTCTCACATTATTGTGGGGGAATCTTTGGCCACTCTTCTTTACAGTGTTGCTCAGTTCATTGAGGTTGGTGGGCAGTCATTTATGCACGGTTCTCTTAAGGTCCCACCACAGCATTTCAGCCAGGTTGAGGTCTGGACTTTGACTCCTTTCTTTTTCAGACATTCAGTTGTAGATGTCACAGCGATGGCCTCATACCTGACTCTAGAATACTTCGGTATACGAAGGAGTTCACGGTTGACTCGATGATTACAAAGTGTCCAAATCATCAGCCCTCTACCCCCATGCTTTACAGTTTGTATGAGGTTCTTCTGCTGATTTGCTGTGTGTGGTAAATGGAAAAAAACTGGATGGATGGTTTTCAACAAACTTTCTGCGGTACATTGTGGTCAAACATTTCCACTTTGGTGTCATCTGTCCAAAGGACGCTGTTCCACAAGCCTTGTGTTATTCAGATGCAACTTTGCTCTCAAGAGGCTTTCTCCTGACAACTCTGACAAGTCATACTTGTTCAGTCAATGCCAAAACACATTTGGTACTGACTCCGACCTCACGATTCCATGGTAGAGTCCCAGCACTAAGCTGGCCTACCTGATATTTTATAATTACATGCCAAAAATCTGACAAAAGAGGCCCCAAACTCTAGTGTATAGTGTAATCCTCTATTATGCTTTCAGAACTGGTCTTCTGAGTTCCTACCAGAGTGTAGCTGGAAAAAAGATGTGATGCAACACAGTGGTAAACATGCCCCTGTCTCTGCTTTTAAAAAAAATGTGTTGATGGCATCAAAATAGAGACGAGCATCTGTTTTTCCAAAGTCAGGTTCTTAGTTTCAACATTTTTAGATTGTGGAATATTGTGAATAAACATATTGTTTGCTTTGTTCTTGCCCACATTAAATATATTATCTAAAATTTATAGTTATGGGTCAAAAAGTACACAAATCCCATAATAACACAGTCAGGAGTTAGTAAATCTGATTTTATTAGGATTAAAAAAGCAGGAAGTTTTGAAGTTTCCAGAACAAAAAGGGCTGCTGTACATTAGATTTCACAATACATACGTTTGCAATGTGCTGTAAACACTGTATAAAACTGTTCTGTTGAATTCCCGGCGCTCACAAAGGTGCCAGCCGGCTCTGTGGCCTACTTTTCAACAAGCTGATTTTGTGGAGAAAGAATCTCATCCCCATCCTTTCGCTCTCCTCTTGTTTTTGGGCAGGTTAAAGTGAGTCTCAGGTGGCGGGGCACATGCACCAATTACACGCCAGATAGAAGTGTAACAGGCAAATAAGGATAGCCATAGGACTAGGAGAAGAAATCAAAGGCGGGCTGCTACAGAGGAGTGATGGCCAGATGGAACAGATAGGGATTATTCCTCTGAGACCCCGATCTTAGCTGTAATATACATCTGCACGATATCACCCAAGAGTGGACACATGATAGGAGAGAATATAAATGTCTTGGCAGGTGGATCTCTAACAAGATCAGAACAGCTGCTTGATTAAAATAACAGTGACAGTGTAATAAATGATTTTGTCACAGATAATTAGAGCAGCACAGCTTTAGTTGTTCATTTTTTGGGACGACAGCTAATAACTGATGGACGATACACGAAACGAGAGTCAGCAAGAATATTTTTAGTTTATCTCACCCAAATCACAAAAACCCCAATTCCCTAAAAACCTCTGAGAGAATCCCTAATGCCTGAAAAACTAAACTGTGTTCACGGCTCAGGATCTGATGGCCCGTTCCACTTTTAGATCTCACTCCGGATTGGCAAAACTCTCAGATTCACTAAGCCAAATCTGAACATCTGAGCATTTTTCAAATTAAAAGAAATTAAAAATCAGGAAACATCTCCTGTTCAGATTATCACTTTCATTAAGGCTAAAGGGAAAAGATCCCTGAAGGTGGATTAGGCTTTATCGCTTGTAGCTTATTAATATGTTGATTCCCTGCAGCCTTTGGCTACTTTGTTATTAAAGGGTCATTCAACAGTCTAATTGAGCTGTCTAAATGATTCCTGTTTTATGGACAAGTTTTTTTTTTGGCCTCGTGTGTCTTTACTGGACAAGCAAAAGGAAGGAGATGGCTGGAATAAAGGTCAGCAAAACACGGAGCAAAGATCCCAGATGGGTCACACTCATGAATTTTAACGTGTTAAATTAATATTTAACATAACACCGGCATGCTTGTTTAGTAAATAGTGGCCTATTTTGAGTCAATTTCATCCCACTTGACGAATATAATTATTTATAGTACTTTAAGCTCTGTTTTGGTCTCAACCTAGTTTCAACTTTCACTGTTATTTGGTGCTTGGAAAAATGAAATCAGTGCAGTCACATTGTTGAGAAAATATTTTAAATTACTGTAAACAAAGGGAACAGATGAGAAAATTGTATGCAAGGAAACACAGATATGCACAATGTGTTTGGTGGTATTATGGTGTGTGGTAGGTGCGTTTGGTTTATGGCTGAGAATAATACTAAGAGCATAGATATTATGAGAGATGGACATAATTGTAAGTGATGTCACTCACCATCATTACCATCTTGGTTGTAAAAAAACAAATGTGGTGAGGAGGGGCGGGTCTGACTGTAGCCACTGAGCTCGTTAGCCAATGAGTGTGCAGTTTCACACAACGGATAATCTTTCATTTTGAAACAGGGCATGACCAGGATTTACAAAACACACTTAATTTTTTTATTCAGTATGACCCAAAATGAGTGACCGAGACCATAAACTCATCAGGAAAGTGTTTACAGAGGTCAGGACAGAAAGCGCTTTGCAACCACAGCTATCGCCATCTGGTGGCCTTCATAGAGAATGCAGGAGCTGCGTCCATGTTTTATACTAAGACTGAGACGAATCTTGTAAAACTCCTTATATGTGGGCCTATAAAAGACAAGCTATCACATTTAAATGCATTATTTTTCATTGTCCAGGGTTAATGCTGTGAAGCTGTGTATTTTAACACAACACACGTTCTTTTCCTAAAGGTAACCTAAACAGCAAACAAGTGAAAAGGGAAAAAAGAGAAAAAAAAGCTGAGTGAAAACAAAGCACAAAGCTCCCAAACGGAAAACAGTCCCAAGGCTGTTAAATGGCTTTCAGTATTGCAGGATCCAGAATGTTAAGGCATTCATGCCAAAGGACAACTTGTGCAAATCTCTGCAGCTTCACTGGCATCTGACAGAAGGACAGCATTTAGCCTCTCTAACTTCTTTCTGTTAGTCATAGCAGCAATCTTTCTAGGTTGGACTGAGTAATATTTCTGTATTGATTTTAGTACGGCACCTGTCTGGATTTGTGGTAGCACATGAACAGGCAGGCTTGCATGAGCATGCTCAAACAGCAGTCACTTGGAAAACAACGCAGCGCTTGTAACGTGAGACGTCCTCTACCTCTGACCTGACCTCATGCATTATATGCCATTGACAACAGAGCTGCTAAAATCCTGTGTGCAGCACATAATATCACAAGTACGTTAGCTCGCCCGATCTATGTCTACATGAAGCCTTGAGCCTGATTAATGTCTGACTCAAAGAATGACGTCATTTTAACTGACTGATGAAGCCAGGAGGCTGCTCTCATCTCCCTGCTGCATCTCCCGTTTTTCAAGCTGAATTAGATACTTGCAGGCCTCGAAGGTCCTGCAGGTACAGCGTTTACAAATGTAGCGACTTTTGAAACATTTTTCTCCACTTATGCTGGATGCAAACTTCTATATTTGTTAATGAATTCAAAATGGTTACATTTAGCGAGCAGTTGTATTACTGATTTCAGATTCAATAACAATGCCAGCCCTACTGCTATCACTTTGTAATATGAGTTAACTGACTCTGTAACTCATTATGAGCTGTTTGTGTTGTTGTTTCTATTGTAAGATATTGAACTAGAAAGAATGCAAATGCTTTTCTCAGTATTATATTCGCTCCACACTGCTGTTGTCCATTTAGTCACCATCATGCAGCAGATGAGATATTAACCGATACGGCAGCTGCAGAGGGTCAATAAGCTTTTAGTTATGGTTCACTTAGACCCTGGCACCAGCTTCAGATCTATGACCAAATAACATGGGGGCAGTCCTGTATCAATCTTACTGCTGGTTGGAACTTGGCTAATTCAATTACACCCTGCCTGCTGCATATCCCCTTTGGGGAGTTAGAAGCTGATGAAAATAATGAACGCCTCTGCGCCACTGGAATTGCAAATAGTGGTATTTCTGTTTGAAAGGGGAGTGCTTGGTTTCAGTGTGTGATTGTTTTGGGTGGAAATTCAACGAGATTCAATCAGCCCCAAAGGACATTAGAGCGGGGCTGATGAATATCTGCCTCTTAGCAGTCGGGCTAATCAACTAATGTTGTTTTAGTGAGTGTTTGATAGCGATAACGTGAACAATCAGAGAGAAAGAAATAGGAAGAAAAGCTTGTTTTGAATGTAGAGCTACAATCCTTCCACGAAGCCACACGTGTTCGGACTTTAACGTGTGGTACGTGCACCAGTTTGCAGCTGTGAGTGACAGCTCGCTCCTGAATGAGCTGTCACATCTGTCTCTAACAGTGAATTACATACATGCCACACACAGTGTGTGATTCACTGAAGCAAAACACATTTTTGAAGTGTGTGTTTCATTTATTTGTTTTACATTCTGGCGCTATTGCAGCAGCAGTACTGTTTATTACCCAAATTAGCGAAATATCACTTAGTCAACATGATTAACATACAGACTCGTATCAGTGAATGGCTGAACATAAAAATGTGATGATGCACTTCTGGAGTTTAAAAAGGTTTATTCCAGCTAGGATAACTGGAACATTTACGTTTTCATCACGTCTGTATCTGAGTTATGAGTCAGACTGTTTTCATCCAAACTCAACTGTTCGAGTCAGTCTGCAGTCATGGTCGAAAAATAAGTGCATCTGGCAGAAATTGTTGCAATCTTTTTTAAAATACAGACAGAAGTGATGCAGCACAGAAACATCAGTGGATGCAGTTCTCTTCTGTGGATTAAAGGAGTTTACGCTTGTTCTCAGAAGACGCTCAACAGTCTTCTGCCAGCTGGTTTCAGCTTCACGATATCTGAGAATTTTAAGCCATTTTGAATTTGATGCTGTTGGACAGGGCCAACAAATTAGGCTCAAAAACAGGACTGGGTAAATAAAGGAAGAGGCTGAGTATTTTAGCAGGGAGGGGCAGTCATCTGCTGTGACTAGTTGGGGTGAGGGGAGAGAGACAGGACAAAAGACACACTGTGGAAGAGAGACAGAGATTAATAATAACTAAGGATTAAATTAGTTTCACACACACACACACACACACACACACACACACACACACACACACACACACACACACACACACACCCTCTCTCCAGTGTGTCCTGGGTCTGCCCCGGCACCTCTTCCCGGTACAACATGGCTGGAACACCTTGAGCAGGAAGCACCCATGAGACGTCCTGTGTTCTCAGTTATTAATGATTAAAACGTCTCATTCTCTATGGTAAACATCCATGCCGTTCACCCGAGTAAAAATGCTATAATACCAAAAACTGCAAATACTGACTGTGAATCTTTGGACACGAAAAGGTCTCAGAGAAAGGTTACAGAATAAAAATCACTAGGCTCTCCCAGCGGAGCTGTATTCATTGTTTGGTTGAGTTAACCAGCTCCTCCCCTGACACATACTGTAACACCAATAAAAAACCTTCATTCCCACAGATCCTACTTCTCCACCATTCTCTGCTTTTTTTATTTCCCCACAGGATTGAATGGGACGACACTCAAGATGCGCTTTGATGTTTTAGGTGCTTATGTGACAGACACAACACTGCTGCTGATGCTAAAGCAGCAGCAGGAGGCGCGCCGCAGTCAACACTTTGCCGTTGTCCACAGCAGTAAAAACACATCGTCAGCACGTTAAATCACAGCGGTCCTGAAGAACAAGGAGCTCAGCAGTGCAGAGGTGATTGTTTCAGCATGTAAATGGTTGTGCTTGTGTTGTCAGCTGATGCTGTATTTTCCTGTGGGCAGATAAAACACAAACACAGGAGATGAACTGCAATCAAATATTTAAGTTCTTCTACAGATCACTTAATGCTCTAACTGCAAATTAAAAACGCTGTCTTTGGAATATGGTTTAATCTGCATTTATGACATGTGAAATGGATTAACTGCTGCTACTAAGACCTTTTTCATTCTCTCACGCGTCTCTTCCACCACGGCAAAAATGAAGTGAATTTTACTCAGCGGTCCCTGTAGCATTTAAGAATTATGTTGGAAAAAAAAAATCATCCAAAGCATTTCTTTGCAAATCCTGTTAGTCTGGATAATCCACTGATCATTCTGTGAACTGTTTATTTTTATTGAAAGCATTACATAAAACCAAACCGACCCACAGAGGAAGTGAGGAAATACGCTGCTTTGGTGAACTTGTGAAAGCTCCAGTTGCTTCATTTTCCCCCCCTTAGCCTGAAATAACACGGGGACGATTTATTCAGCTTTCTGCTGAATCACACATCTTTGTCTTAAGCTGCTGTCTGAGGTACGCTTTTAAAGCTGAGTCCCCCCCCAAGCACCAGAATAATGTGTGCATTGCATTCTGGGCTGAATCCTGCTGCTCAGTTATGTCCAGCATTCACACATCTGAAATTGGCTCTGACGGTGTAACATTATTTTGGTCAGGACTCTTATTCTTGAAAACTGATTTAAGTCTTGCTCCACGAGTCAGCGACATATCTGCTCCATCTTAATACTCTCCTGTAGACGTGGAAGCTGTGAATGCTGAGAGTGATAAACTTAAAATAGTCACAAGCAACGAGGATTTCTTTGTTGTTGTTGGTGGAATTAAATTGTAATTTTTTTAAACCTCTTATTAGACTGTGTGATTTTGGGGCGTTGGAGACAGCTGTCGATGAAAATCTTTGGTTCCAGATCGCTCTGTGAAACCTGAGCGCCAGACTGGAGCTTTAGAGCCCAAAGATCAGATCAGACTGTCAAATACAAACATGCCCAGAATTAATCTGCAGGGTGATCAGGTCAGAAAGCAAGTATCCACAGATGGACGTGTTTAATGCGATCAGCAAACTGGCTGTTTCACATGGCTAATTTCCACAGCAGGGTCTTTCACCGGGGACTAAAAACCTTTTAAGGTTCTTCTATATTTCTAGGAAATGAGGCCACAGTGTGAATGACATAGAAGTCCTATTCAAAAGGTCCCTAAAGTAGGACTAAACCTGCAACTGTTTATTCTGCTTTTGTCCATTTGGATGTTAGATAACATTTTGTGTGACAGATACTGTACAGTGGATGAGGGCAGTGTCCATAAAGCTTTTCTAAGGCTGTGATTGGTTTGTGTTGTTGCACACAAAAATAATATTCCTGGAATTCCCCAGAAAGTTCCCGACATTATCCCTAAAAAATGATGTCAGTCCAGCTATAAGAGCTCATGTATCTGCTCATGGAGTTCCCTTTATTTGGTAGCACTTCAGTGCATGAAGATTTCACTTCATCCTGTCCTTTGACATGTCTGCTTATCACACAACTGCAGCCATTAAACACACAGTTTGTGAGGGTGGGGCTGTCTGCCCCCACCTGCAGACTAACACGCTGTAACTCTCCTGTTTGTCTGAACGCCTTTCAGCGTCTCTTCCTAATTGTCCCTCGATTTCTGGACACTATCCTGCGTGCTGTCAAACAAGGACAGGGAAGAAGTGCGTCTCAGTGTTGCATCCATCACAAAGACAGCGCGTCTCACCTGGAAATAAACAAAGTGGCTGCAGATGGCTTTTACGACAGATAATACGCTGGGATGTAAGTCACCCTGAATTACAAAGGTGGTGAGATATTGTGCCGCAGGGGAGGAAGTGACAGAAGAGTCTGATATTCATAGGCAGGATAAGAGAGCAAGAGGAGAAAACAGCACAGCAAGAGGTAGATTTAAGTAAAAGAATGGCCGGTATTGTGGACTCAAAGTGATGCAGACTGAAGGAGACACTTGAGTGATGGAAGGATTGATCTCAAGACTGCTGGAAAAGGCAGCATGCGGTTAGCCGGGCAAACAGACACTTATGTGATCTATTCAGTTTAAACTTTGTCTGCAGCCAGCTACAATATTAAAACCATCGACAGGTGTGAAGAACACTGCAGTGCAACGTTCTGCTAGTGTCATAATACCAAACGGGACTCTGATGCAGGACCCAGCAGGCCAATGGCAGCTTTTACACAGAAGCTTGAATTTTGAGGCAGCCCGGTCAGTCTCGGGTAAGGTTTTTCAGAGACTGGGTGAGGGATTCTCCAGGGAGGTCATCTGAGCGAGCAGAACAGGTCTCAGTCTAACAAAAGGAAGGTTTGAATGTTCTCATTTTGCTGGGTTTTTTCTTCACTTTATTCTTTCTCTGAGGTTTCAGGTGGAGGGGTGCAGACATGACGGCTGTGGAGGAGGGACGATGGAGAGCGGGTAGGCAGGTGAGTGCAGGTAATCACAAATATGTCAACTCACTGGGACAGACGGAAAATGATTGCAGGTAAGTTCATGGGTAGAAGCAAGTGGTCCAACCAGGCACAAGCAGAACAATGAGCTAGGAGAAGGGTCAGGGGGCTTTGTTAGCACACAGGTAAAGTTTAAAAAACAGGTAATACTTTTCAGAGCCAAATTATCACTGTGACAATGATCTAGGAAACAGTGGGAGAATTCAGTTGGTCCTTCAATCCTGAGCAGTGATAAGTAGACAGAGAACAGTGTGTTGGCTGGCCCAAAGAGGTCAGAACAACCCTGCCTGATGGCAGAACCTCGACCTGCTCCAAACTCCACCTGAGACAGAGAGAAGAAGCCGGGCCTGCCAGCTGGGTTAATGTCATCTAAACACCCACCAGGTCATCAGCAGCCGATCTAGGGTTAGGAGCAGGGTTAGGGGTTGGTTTTGTTGTAGCTACATGCTAAATAGGCCATTTTGCAACCTGTAGATGTTACTTTTCAAATGGAATCTCAGTAATTTCGGCTTTACCATTTTTCTGCTATAGTAAAAGCATGGCCACTGGGTTTTTAAATAGGCAAGATCGATCAAGCAAGCAATCAATCAATCATTCAGAAGGGCTGGACGCTAACCTAAACCAAACCCTACCCCTAGAGAGTTAGGGGGCCAACCCTACCCCTGTGTTTTAGAGAAAAGCAAAAAGGACTTCCATGGTAAACAGTTTCTGATGCATCTTAGTTAAAATGGTTATTTACATCTTCTGAAAGCAAAGGGTGAGCTCTAAGTCATCACTGATGATGACTGATGATGTCACCCCGCCCCACAGCAATGGCATTTCCCGTGCAGAGCGGCCTCCCTCAGCAGAAGCGATGCCCTCTGCCGCACTACCGAAACTATCCAGGAACGACTCAGCGAACACAACAAATAGCTCAAGGCACTGCTCATGACTCCCAGCTCCCCGTCCAGATCCAGGACAGGAGCCGGGAATGTGCTGCAGCTCACAGAATGCCTGCTGATGTTGAGCCCGGTGGCGATCGGCTACTTCACACGAAAATCTTGACGAGGATCTCAGAGGATTTGATCAGAAATAATACAGCATGGAAACTGTGTGTAAAAATGTCACCGCAGGGTCCGTACGACATAAAGCACCTCGAGGCGACTCCTGTTGTGATTTGGTGCCATATAAATAAAACTGAAATAAAATAAAATGATTTTCAGGCTCATGTGAGTCCTGTGAGCCTGAAGGTTTTGTATTAAACTGTTATACAGTGTTGTGATTTTATCTACTCATTTTACCTAAGTAAACGTCATAATCCTACTTAAATATTTACTACTTAAGTTTTAGCATAAAGCTACACTCCATCTGCCTCTGGACATGCTCCTGGCTCTGGATTTATAAGAGGACTTTGGAATACAAAAATGATTTGTTAGTACATTAATTCATTTAAAAGTGTCATAAATAAGAAGCCAAGAAACCAGTGTGTGCACTGCACAGACAAGAAATAGCCCTTTAAACCCCTAATTTCCTGCTTGTTGTCGCTTGATGGGTACTCAGAGAACACTTGACAATAGGAGGTACAAAAATTTCTTTCTTCAGTATCTGATGTCCCGAAACTGGAGCATCTTGAACTGTGTGTTAGATGAGCCCAAACCATTTATAATGCCGTTTGTAATGATGCAGTTTTGAGAGACGGACAAATATATTTGGACTGTTAAGCAACAGATGAAGTGATGCTCTTGTTCATCTATGGAACACAGTTAACTCAATAATACAGAAATAAATATTTTTGTTGTGATCGGTTTGAGAATTTCGTAATCCTGATTGGAATGTGTCGTGCAGTGTGATCATTTTTACAAATCCATCTGGTTTGCGAAGATATTTTCACTGCTAACAAGAATCAAATCGCCTGGGGAGACTCAGCTGATAGCTGGAAAATGATGAAATGTGAAGACTCTTATCTGACCTGAAAAACCCACATCGCTCCATCTTAATTTTCGTAGTACATAACAAAGCTGACACTGTGTCCCGGGTTGCCCCGCTTCTCATCTGTCAGACGGGCTGGGAGTTCACATCAGGGCAGAAATCTCCCGAGTTAATGAAGCGCTGCTTCATATCAGGCATGTCGCGGTGCAGAAATGACCTGAGATCCTCCCCTGCAGGACAGGTCCCTGAGAAGACTGTTTCAGTTCTATTCAAATTTATTAATATAGCAGCAAATCACAACAAACAGTCGCATCAAGATGCTTTGTATGAAGGTAAAGACCCTACAATAATACAGAGAAAACCCAACAGTCAAAACGACCCCCTATGAGCAGCACTTGGTGACAGTGGGAAGGAAAAACTCCCTTTTA
>JASGAU010352468.1:0-10467 GCA_030220045.1 Australoheros facetus | reverse complement strand
CCGGAGTACCCGGAGGAAACCCACGCAAGCACGGGGAGAACATGCAAACTCCACACAGAGGGAGAGGCCTGGGCCAAGGTGGAATCGAACCCAGGCCTTCCAGATAGTATTCTAACTGTGAGGCAGCAGTGCTAACCACTGCGCCACCGTGCTGCCCTTGTTTACTCTCCTGGAAAATATTCTGGAAATAATTCTGAACCGGTCCCTTCACTCCTAGAGAGACAGATGTAATCTGAGAGAGGACTATTCTGTGTAATGTTCTAGCAGCTAGAGCATTACACAGAAGCTAGAATCTAGCTCATGTTAGACTTCACTCAGACACTGGACCGGTCCATGATATGTTGATGAAGTTCACTCATCAGTTTACTTCATAATCTGGAGTGTGTTTTAAAACAAATTACATTCTAATCATTTCATGTTATTTAAAAGCTGTTACGGACAGTAAATATGAGCTGAAGTGGGTTTGCAGTGTTCTGGCGCAGTTCACAATAATGGATGTTGCACTGGTGCAGGGCAGATTGTGGTGTCCGTGTTCGATGCTAGTTTCAGTCTCAGCAAAGACTTTTTAAGCCGTGGAGAGAGAGGCGGGCAATGTAGGGATTCTGAATTGATATTTATGGGAACATTAAAGATGGCAGTAGAGGTGTAACTCCCAGGAGAAAGTACTTTTAAATTTTTATTTGTGGGCAAACTCCTTTAAAGCCATTTTTTAATCAGATTTGACCGGATGTGTTTATGCACTTTTTATGTCCCTTTGTCCATTAGAATAAAGTTAAAAGATGATGATTCGTAGTACATTTCAATATGGCTGCTAATAGGAGTTGCTTTTATAACAGAGGTGGACAGCACCTTGTTTCGTCCTCTCTGCACTAACTCACACTTTGAGCTTATTTGTCCCAAAACAGACACAAAAAAAAACTTTGACTTTTTTGAAATTTCTATAGCTATCATGATGAAATTTGATGATATTGTTACCATGAATTCTTTCAACAACAATAATCCTGTAGTAATAGTAATTCCTTTAATGTCTGAACCTCGGTTTACAAAACACGCATGCCAACCCACATTTGTTTCTTTATTTAACCAAACACTGTGCAATCTTCTGACAGCTTAAAGCATGTCTGATAACGCGCTCAGCTTGTCACACTGAGATATTCGACACTGTGGATGTGTTTGCTGCACTGCAGCCGTGGTGGGTGTTGTTGATTGCGTCTGAAATCCACAGCCGTAGATAAGAGTCTCAGTGTGGTTTGGCAGCAGCAGTCAAAGGATCAGTAGAAGGCTTTGGGCTGCCCTTTGGGTGTCAGCACAGTGAGGTTGCCCCGAGCATCTTGGTCCTTCTCAATAGCCTCAAAGAGAGACTTGAAGTTTCCTGCCCCGAAACCCTAGTAAAAGAGTAGACACACAGATGGCTAATTACCCAAAGATCTGCCTTCTTCTGTGTCATTTGTTATGGCTCAAGGGATCTTCTCTCAGACAGCATTCAGAGTGTTTAACACTTTGATGTTGGATCACAAATGCTAGATAAATATCCTCACAAGGTTCAAACATCTCCTGCACGGTGACAGCGAGCTGTGCTCACCCGGCACTTGCAAATTAATCATGTAAATATTTTCACATATAATCAAAAAGATCAAGTGTTGGTGGTTCCTCTAAGAGATTCTTTGCTGTGGTTCAGATCCAGTTTCTCACTTTCATGCATTGTCTTCACATCTGTAGAAGAGTGACAAGATGTGCTTGTTCTAACAAGCAGAACGGGTGCTGAGTGTTATGAATTAAGTGCCACAGGGTGCAATCCAACCCAGAGATCCCCCTCGCTGTGAAGCAGGGAGCCTTTTAATCTGGATCTGTGATAGATTTACTGAGCTTTTACAAGTATGCTGCTCTTATAGCCTTCACACTGTAAGCAAGAGCCATAAACAGGTGTTCTTCTTTGGCTTCTTAAAGTTGGCGAAGGTGGGAAACGGAGCCCCAGGCCTGTAAATCCCACCAGTAAAGGCTAGATTACCTGCCAGGTACAGTGTCACAGTGGGCAGCTGTCCCAAAGGTCCAGTCCTATTCACTGAAACTTTGTCACTCAAAAACTGTATCACCTGAGAGGGAATTGACTACATCTGGTTTCACTGGTTTTGAGCATGTTTTATCACATTGCTTCCTTTTTCTTTTTTTTTTTTAGATATTTAAAAAGACAAAAACCACTCAGTGACATAAAAAAAAACTAAAAAGTCTTCATGTAAACAGTGAATTTGGTGCTTTTTTTATTTTATTTTATTTTTTAATCTAGTCCTAGGTGGTACTCAGCTATATATATTTGCCCTCCAGCCCGATGGGGTTAACACAGGTGTGGTATGAGAGACCTTAAATAGACAAAACCTTACTCCCTGCTTACCAGTAATACAAGTTATACCAGTATTCTGCCTAACTGGTCACTTACAAAGTGGTTATTCCTCTGAATGACCTCCAAGAAAAGTGTTGGTCTGTCCTGGACAGGCTTGGTAAAGATTTGAAGGAGGTAGCCCTTGTCATCAAAATCCACTAAAATTTTTAGTTCCTAAAAAAGGAAAACACAGATCTTTTAGATTTTAATACATAAAGAAAAAGTCTGTTTACATTTTTTTTTTTTTAAATCAGCCTTGCCTAAAAGCAGTCCCCACCTGTAAACGATCGAGGTCCTCCAACACCTGGATTTTGGCAGTTTTGAGTTTCTCCCGCAAGGTGTCATAATACGTGTCGGGTGCTGAGAGGAACTCCATCCCTCGGGCGCGCAGGTTCACTATCTGTTTAATGACAAGAACAGAAAATTGGCCCTGCAAACATGAAGCTTTGCAATAATTTGGCGTTTTCCTCTTAATTAGACACGAAACTCACAGATTCGATAATGTTTGACGTGTTGAGGGCAATGTGCTGAACACCCGGTCCCCCATTATAGTCCACAAATTCCTGTAATAACATCAGATGCACAAATTTTCATATCAAACACTGCAGGCCGCTGGGGTCCCTGTTAGAGAGCAAACCTCTGAAAGTCTCACCTGGATTTGTGACTTCTTTTTCCCTGTGGCAGGTTCATTGATTGGCATCTTGATGGTCTCTTCATAGTTTGTCACCACTATGGACCTCAGCGCGCTGTACTGTGTGTGGATCTGCTTGTCATCTATTGACCAGAAGCGGTGAAACATCAGGCACGCCTGATACCTGGAAATTGAAGAGCATAAGCTGAGCATTGCCTGTCGCTGTAACTGATGAGGAACTATATTTCTTCTTGTTACTTCTTCCTGAAGCAAATCTTTGGATGTTTTGTTTTTGTGGAGAAGTAGGGCTCGCTTTTTGAATACGTGCACCATTTCCCAGCAACAGCGGTGGAGCGACTGCCCGTGGTGTGTTTACTTTGTCCTTTTGCACTGTGTGTCTGCAGTGAGTGTACGTGCAGTCTAACAGGAGACCTACCAGTCTGAAACTGGCACCATTTGGTCATCTGGCTGGTTTCCCACAATATGATCGATGAAGTTCAGACCTGTTGGTGGGCTACAAAGAAAAAAGAAAAAGGCACACTGTCAGGTTACTGAACGATGTGCTTTCATGTTCAATTTTTAGTCTGTAGTTCCACAGAAAAAGGAAAATAGCAAAATATGTGCTCCTAAAATGTCATCAGTGACTGGCAGTGGTTATATACAAGGTGAAGCTCCATGTGCACGTAGTGTAAATAAAAAAAGGGGGATTTTGGTGACAGGTTGCAGCAGAAGAGGTGGTGTTATGGGCGAGACTCACAGTTTAGCTAATAGGGGATCCCTGAACAGAGGCTCTCTGTAGCTTGGCAGGAAAAGGCCCTTGTAGGGTCCGAGGTACTCAATGAGTGTGTGTGTTGTATCTCCATACTAGAGACAAAACATTTGCACAGCATTATTATTTGCTTCCAATTTTTTCAGTGTGTTTACACAAGGCTTTCCAGTGTGAGTCAGCCTTTATGTACCGTCTGAATCACAGCAAACTTGACCCTCCCATGGCTGTCCTGCTCCACCCAGGGCTCCTTGACGACCACAGCTCCTCGGTCCTTAGCCGTCTGTCATTGGAGAGATGCTGGGATCAGTGTGAAGTAAGGGGAGTTTACAACAGCTGTGTCTCTGTGGCTCCTAGAAGCCTTCCAGTGGCCAAAGGAAAAATATTTTTCTAGCCAGCTAAGAAACGGTGGTTCAGAAAGCCAAGGCTTTTGATCTCGTGTTGATTCTGTATCTTTGCAGCCACCTGATAGTCCGCAGAGGCAGTTTATCTCCTGCCTGACCTTGACTGAGGTAAAGAGAGTTCACATGAGCAGCTAAACCTCAAGGCTGCAGGAGAAGCTGTCACAACACTGGCCTGTTTACCCTGATTTCAACACACATTTTACCCCATGTGAGTATCTATAGTCAAAAGGTTTAAATCACAATAGCAGAAATGAGCAAATGCAAACGCAGCAGAGCTCAAATCTAAGAGCGGCTGAAGTTTTGAACCCCACTACAATTCAGAGGCAACTGAAGAGGTTTCATTTCACTGCATCTATTTAACACAAGTTACAAGTATATCATTATGATATCTTTTCAAAGGATTAAGATCAGTTTAAGACAAGCAGACAGTTCAGATTAAGGCTACATTTACCAGCTGCAGCATCAGTGTTGCACACTTTAGTTCAGCAACAGTTACATTATTATTATTATTATTATTAAAATTGTGCATTTCTTGTTATATAATTAAATGCAATTTTTTCATTTAGGGTGTTAAATATTGCTTGATGCTTCTATGTTTTAGATTTTACTTAAGTAAAATTATCCTCTCTTAATAGTATTTATATTAATGCTTTACTGTCTGTCCTGAAGTTAATACCCATGATGGTTATTTATTATGTGCGTGCTAAAGCAAACTGCATCTTCGCTACGGTGAAAATAGCTCAATTCCCAACTTTTTTCAGTCATTTCCCAACTTTTGGCATAAACAAAGTAAATCTTATCTTATCTTAGTCTGGATAGTCATGGACAGGCCTCGGGGATCCGTGCCCACCCAATAAAGTCACTTTGCCCCCTCAACTGAATTCTACTGATACACTTCAGCTGTGAGCTACACTAAATCACAAAATTTGGTAATGAAAAACTTAAACACCCACATCGCTGATAAGTTGTTCCAGTGTGAAGTCAGTTTAATTCTTTGGCTCACGGTAGTTTAGTGGTTCTGGAGCAATCGTGGTAACAGCATGACTGAGGAGGACTCTGCAGGTCAGACTTTGGGAAGTACCCCTCATGTCTCTTTGAAACTGAAAAGAGGTCATTCATCAGCCTGTGCAGCTATTTTTAAAGCACGTATGCACGTGTGCACAAATTAGCTTTTTGGTACATCTGGTACAATATGCTCCTGCTAAATAAATAATTAAAAACAATCTGACAGCAGTAATTGCTGTGTAACTGTGTTTTGGTGTTTCTTGTTCCACTGTATGATGTGGACTGGTTCCGTAAAAGTACATGGTGTCCAAAGATGGTTAAGCGCACTGTAACTGAGTCTGTCAGTCCATCAAAGTGGCACGCAGGTCCTCCGCCATGTTACCTTGAATAAGAAGTCACAGTCCTCCACTTGGAAGGCGATGTCTTTGACTCCATCTCCGTGCTTAACTAAGTGTTCTCCCATCTCTGGGGGGAAGGTAAAGCAGAATATAAATCAAGCATACCTCATGTCACCTTTTGTACAATCTGAAGTGACCTGCTGAGAAAACCTGCCTTCATTTCCAGGATTTAGAGCCGATTCAAATGCAAAGATTATCTGTGAGAAGAGCAGAGGAGGAGCGGTTATGTTTGCGTACTGAGAACGGATCTTCTGCCAGTTTACACACTCGGGAGGTTACTCTCCATACCTTATTCTGTCTGATGACATGAGACACCACCTCTCTGCTGCCAGTCTCCAAACCTTTGTAGGCCAGGGGCTCGAAGCCCATCTTATCACAGTAGAACGAGGCTGCCTGTGAGGTGATCAGACTGTCTTTACTGTGAAGAGAATTTCTGATGAAATTGTCTGGTCATGTGTACACGGTTTGGATACCGACCTGTTTGGCGTTGCCGACCAAGAAGGTGACATGATGAAACCTGACAAACCTCCCTCGTGTGGGCTGGCAATTAAAGCAAAACTTAAGGTTCACATTGGAAAACCTAAGTTACTCTGTGACAAGTAACACTGTAACTAAATATAACAGCTATTTTAATAATAAATATATTTATTCCTGCACCAGTTAACCAGTCTTGAATATTAGGAAAGAAGAACGGTAACACACATTACAAAACAACACACACCACAGGGAAAATATTCACCTCACCTTCTCCCCTTTGTCTGTGTAGCTTGTCTGAAAAGAAGGAAAGGGGAGAAATCATTATAGCTTCATTAGCAGGCAGTCAGAGAAACCTGCAGTCAACAGATCTCGTATTTCTAATGTGACTTAATTGGCTCTTATCTGCTGAAGAAGCCATCATCTCCACAATTACTCAGCTGTGGGAAGGTCCACAACTGAGAGCATCTGCTCATTATAATTGGGTTTGATTATAGTCGAGTCTCCTTACCATGCTGCGATTTTAGTTCGGCCTCGGCTCGGAGAAGAGAGAGATTGGAAATCAGTGTCCAGCCAAAGAAGAGCAGATAAGTACTGACCTGATGACCAACTGTGATTGGTCCTTTGGGATCTACACCCACTTGTCCACCTCCTCTCTTCCTGAAACTTTGGCAGCAGTGACCCAAGTTTTGCCATCTCTCCTGTCTAATCTGTCGTCAGTCCTGAGAGATGCAATCGTCACAGAAATATGGACATAATAAATGAAGGCAGGGAAAACCTTTTCAGATACTGAGATGTTTTTCTTGAATTTGCCTCTCACATAAACACACAAACTTTTGCTAATTTGTCATTTCACTAAGTCTGATAAAAAGCTTTAAAAAAAATCCTAACACAGTGTGAAGAACTGAAGTGAGTGTTCTGCACTAAGTAAAAATAAAGTGGTGTTATGGGTGAGAGAAAAAAATATTGTCCCACACCGGTCTCTGAAAGCCCTTCGTGGGTTCTGATGTTCCACCACCAGAGGGAGCAATATTGCCTGACAATGTAAGATCAGTGTGTGCAGAACCGCAGTGAACAAATATGATCTGGTTTTGAGTTATTGTTAAGTGTCTCCATACATTCTATTAACAGACATTCATTTCCATTTCCAGGACTCATATTTTGAATAATATATTGAAACCAGGTTTTCACTTAGCAATTCTTTTTTTCTTTTTCTTTTTTCATTAAGGTGTGAGACAAATAAAACACCTGATAGGTACGCCTGCAGCTTGAAGTGTCTGGGTACTTCAGCTAAATAAGCTACAGGCTACAGGACTTGGTCCCACATTATAAGACCCTAACTATGCGCCTGTGGCACTTTTACTTTAACCATGTTATTAATTTATTGTAGACTTTACTATTTTTATTATTTTTCCTGCTGTTGTAACACAATAATTTCCCTTGTGGGATCAATAAAGTATCTATTTTACAAATAGATTAAAAATGTATATTTTTTAAACTTTTTTTTTTAGATAAATGATCGATGTTCAAACCATTAGCTCAAGTCTACACGTCACGTGTTCCTTGAATGTGAAAACCCTGCTATGTTCCAGCTGGTGTGTGTTTGTGAGGCTGAGCTCACGTACTTCACGTTGTTCGTGTGCGTCCAGATGGTGCCGCGCTGTGATTTTCTATTGGTGCCCTTGAGGAGAGTAGTGGCATCTGATTGGCTCAACTGTGGGCGTGTGTGACTCGCTGGCTTGTCTGCTCTCAATTCTCATTGGTCGTCACGAATTCTGCAACGTCGTTGGTCAACGAGTGCTCAGTTGCCTACTTAACTATTGGTTGTCGCTGTTGTCATCACGCGGGAATGCGGAAGTCGTGCAGTCTACTGAGTCACCGTTGTGACAGCTGATTGTTTCTGAGTGAGTAACTCGGTTTAATTTTTAAAAATAAGTAACTTCTGAATGATATATTGTATGTGACATGTTCCCAAGCTGTCAGATGTGTCTTGAACTTGTTGGTCTTGAGCCGTTTTCTCGTTTTTATGGACAAATTGGCGAATTTTACACACTAGCCTGTAGTAGTTGCTATCCGGTAGCTAGCACGGTGCTTAGGTTTACACACACGCACACTTTCGGTTTGCCAACTCCTCGCCCCTTTGCTTAGTGCCAGCCTGTGCTGGGGCTGCCGTCCACTTTCACTTTCACCTTCACCATACGTGTTTTTAAACTTGAGCCTCTCCATCGTTCGTTCACACCTGTTGTGTTGTCACGAGTCAAACCGGTCACCTGTTATTTAAATGGAGCCTTCAGTCTTATCGGGAAAGCTGGAAATTTCTAGACTGACTGTTATGGTCAGAGAAAAACACCCCGGAATCCCCCGCTGTACTACGAAAGTATTTTATATGGGAAGTAAAACTGGTTCTGCAAAACAAATGGCACTCATATTTGTCTCTGCGTGATTTATCGGCAGCTGCTTTTGATTAATCGTGGCCCATTTGAACTATTTAAATACTCGTATACAGGAATGAAGAAACTTGTACCCAGGTTTTCTTCAAAATGTGCTTCTTAAGCAGGCAATGCTGCATCACAGTGCTGCTTTTGTTGGACTAGCAGTCCACAACCTATAGCTTAGTTTTGCTGTCACATGAGTCAAAGACAGGACTCTCACAATGCAGCTGTTAGTTGTTTGCCCTTTTCGTTTCATGTAAAGTGGACCTATCGTGCTAATTTCCAGCTCCATATTTTTTATTCTTTACATGATTCATAGTTTGAAATGATCCTTGTTTATCATACCAGGACTTGGGGCAGCCCCTCGGTTCATCTTTCTTAAACAAGCTGTCCTTTGAGCCAGCTTTCTTCTGATTGGCTGCGTCTTGCAAACAAAGGGTTTGTCTGTTTGAGATACCCATATTATGGATATGCCATCATTATGATATAAGGCCAAAGAGTGGGAAATAACACTACCTGAAACAGAGCATTTAGAGGAATCTGAAGCCTGAACTTTTGGATTGTCTGTTAAAGACGTTCATGTTTAAAGATGCAGTCAGCTATTTTTTGAGGATAAAGAGGAAAACAAGAACATTGTACTCATAAATATACATTAGTGTGTAATTCAATCTTCCAACGAACTGGTGCATTCTCATAAAGTTAGATTTGATCCATTTAAAAATACTGAGTAGCGGGCTCCGGTTTGCGGAAACTACCATGTTGCCGCGCCATCGGTGACTGCGATGGACGTCGCCGTTCCGCCTAATCTCAGTTTGTGGCTGGGTAGACACCGGCCACATATGTAGCACGCCAAAGGCGGGGGAGAACTGAACTCGTAGGCCTTTGTGTTGCATAGAGACAATTTTAAATTTGTGTCTGCAGCTTCAGACTCAAGATATGAAGGATCATATCGGTGTTTCTTCATCTTAGGGGTCCCCTTCACTAAAGAAACACAAACGCGAAGTAAAGCGTCAACGCCACGGCATCTTGATAAAACGTCATCCTGTTCCTGAAGACGGGGCTCTAACACACGAAAATGTACATAAACATTGTTACGGTTCCTTAGTGTGAGCATATTATACATGCAAGCCTTCGATCTCCAGACAGCTGACAATGAGCCGACTAAACAATAGCTGGTCCTGTCGACTAAACAAGGAAGAAAATAGACTAAAACGACTAGTATAAAACTAAGAAATACTCATATCAAGTTACATGTTGGGACTGTTTAATGGACAATGTCAAAAACTGACTAAACAAAGATACCTGAAACAATGAATTGCATTCTTCAATAATGAATCGCACTGTAAATGCGTCTTAACTGTGCAGCACCGCACATCGTGCATTATGAACACTGCACGTTATACTTCAGACAACCAAGAAGAAAAAAATAAAAATAAACTGTTAAATATGAAATCGCGTTACTACAAACTATGTTTACGCATCATTAAAATGAGAGAATATCCTCTGAAAAACTAATAAACTGCGACTTAAGAGTGGTGCATTGTGCCGCGCATTATGAACGACGCTCGTTGTTCTACAATTCATCACACACATCTTAATAAGTTAAAATCTAAAATAATACAATACAAACATCCATCCTTTTCCCGCTTATCCGGTGCCGGTGTTGTGCCAAAAAGTGATCGTCTGCCATAAAGTGATTTTTCGATGTTTCTATGTGCTTTTATGTGTAATGTCTTTGCTTATTTTGGTGAATAGAGTGTAGTCAATAGGATTTATGAAAGGCTTAAATATAAAATGAAGAAATGATCTGTTTTTCAATTATGTTTATAACTCTGCATTATTGCACGTACATTATAATAAATCCAGTCCTCTTTGGTCACTTTAAATATCTTTATAGAGTGTAATGTTTGTTCTGATTTCTGCTGCTCTCTTGGCCAGATTTCTCTTTAAAATCTGACCGATCACAGTTTTTACCCTGAT
>JASGAU010352467.1:0-26527 GCA_030220045.1 Australoheros facetus | reverse complement strand
ACTGTTGCCTCACAGCAAAAAGGTTCTGGGTTTGAATCCAGGAGTCTGCATGTACTCTGGATGTAGTCCAAAGACGTGTGTGGGGTTAGGTTAACTGGTGATTCGAAACTGGCCGTAGACGTAAATGTGAGCGTGAATGTCTGTCTTTATTATCCTCGCGACAGATTGTCCAGAGTGTGCCTTGCCTCTCGCCCTGTGACAGCTGGGATAGGCTCCAGCACCCCCCACACGAACCTGAATCGGATAAGCGGAAGAAAATGGATGAATTTTCAAAGGGTTTCACGATTCCTCATAAAAATGCCTTCTTAAAGTACAGTGGTTTCTAGAAGATAAAGCCTTATTGATCCTCAGGAAATGGATAAAAACATCAAGACAGCTTCCTACTTTGGCTGGTCAGATGCTGGATAACGCGAACACCATGAACCAGTCTCCCAGAGTACCTGCTCAGTGTGCCGTTACCTGTTCATTTCAGGAACACCGAACACTGGCTGGGCAGTGAAATGGAAAATAGCTGATCAGAAGCAGCAGCTAAAACTTGAGGGATTGTGAGAAGGCCTGACATGAAGTCATTGGATATTTGATAATATGAAATATCAAACACTAGATGGGAAACAACAGAAAGATGGACAGATGCTGTAGAATCATTGACTGATTATGTTTTGAATGCCAAAGAGGAAATAAAATATTATACAAATTCCTTTTAAAAATGATACTTTTTTAATACTGAACACTGTCAGCTGCTGAGCCCGCTCTGGAAATTTCACATTAACTCTTAAATTGCATATAGTTTGTCTTGTAATACATTTAGGTAGACTTGATAATAATGAAACAAAACAGTTTGACAGTAAGAGCAGGAAATACCTGAATTTTGCCCAGAAATTCAACTGCTGCATACTCTGTAAGTCTCTCTACGCTCTAATTCAGATGAAGCCATTAAAGGAAGCTCGAACTGTTTGTTTATGGAGGTATGTGATCATTGCTGTTTGACTGCCTCCCTCTCAGCAAGAATTTCATAAAACTTTGTAGAGAGGCAGAGCATATGAAAAGGAAGCACCAGTAAACTGGACCTATGAAAGATGAGTAATACTAACTAGACTTGCATAATTTGATCATGTGGAGCACAATAATCAGTGTGAAACATCTGCCATCAGCTCAGCGGGTACTAAAATAACATGAATGAAAAATAATGATGGTCCGTAACCAGTGATGAATGTAGTAAAGGAACAACTCTACGCATGTTTATTGAGAAAGGACCGAAACATCTTTTATCATTGTTTGTGAACTTCAGGGTTATTAGTGCACCCCTGAAGTCATCAGTTTTTCTCCAAACAAAGCCTGCTAAGAATTGTTTGTTAGTTTTTTTTGTTTTTTTGTTTTTTTACATTTTTATGCCTTCATATCAGATCTGTATTCCTTTTGAAAAATGGTGACGTGTCCATTAATAATATTTTTAGCGAACAATTTACCTGCTCGGTTGCATGATGTTTTTGAAAATGTAGTTAATGCTAATTTCTGTTATGAGTTTATTAATGAAACGCGCCTGAGGACGTTGCTCACAACACTTTCCCCATTATTAGTTTCCATCACCAATGATGTCGATGCACCATTAGCGCTGTTACCACAAACGTGTTTATCCATGTTTGACAATTTATGAAATATGGGCAATAACTGTCATCAAAACATGAGTTTTGAGTGTGAGTTGAAGTCAAATGCAGCTTTCTAATGCAAAATAGATGCAAAAATATTGGCATTTAATTCACTGTAACTGGGAGATTACTCATTTAGGTGCAAAAGATTAAATATTTGTGACTTTTAAAGGAGTCTAAGAACCTTGATGGTGACCTGCAGCTCCTCGTATTGAGCGTATCAAATTGAGGAGGAGTTATTCAAACCACTGAACAACTGACCATGATGCCCTCAGTTCTTACACAGTTGGAGATGAGCTAGATAGAAAGCAGGTCCAGTGTGTTGAGAACAACCAGCTCATTTACATACTTGGCTTGTAGCAGGTGCCTGCTTGAATGGCTCTTTTGTGTGTCAGACACACAGACGACAACTTTCACTGCCCGTCTGTTACAAAATAAACACATTAATTTGGAAACTCATTTGGTGCCTAAAGAAAAACAGGATGCGTGCCTGCTCGTCACAGAAAAAAAAAAAAAGTAATGATCCATGTCTCATCTACATGTCTCATCTACAGTAAAGTTAGAAATTACATCTTCCTGAAATTTGATTCCAGACACTATAATAGCAATGGCTGAAAGTATAATTAAATGACCAAACAGCTGCAATCAAAATGCCACCAAGCAAGTACCAAAAACTGCAGTTCCTCAAATGACCACTTGAAGCTTTCACTAAAAAGTCAATCCCCATTTAAAGAAAAAACAAACAAACAAACAAAAAACAAACAAACAAACAAAAACTTTATAGCAGAAATAAACATGTTTACAAACTGGTACAAGAAACAGTTTTAGTCTTTGTAGCTAATGTGACAATTGTACAGGGTTAATACTCCCTTTACATAACATTACAGAATAGGGTTTGGCAGTATTACTGGCGTGACTACTCACACGTCTTTAGCTGCTTTAGCTGTCTGCTAGCCTCACCTAATTTGCATCACTGAACTGGATCTCCCAAGTAAATTTATGGTGTTGGCTCATTTCCGAGCATTAATAATGCAAATATCTGACAAATTACATGATGTGCAGTTCCTAACAGACAGGGCTGTGTCACATCATATTGTCCATGATAATGCTGGTATCAGTTTTAACATATATATAAAAATGCCATATTGCGATATCATTACTTTAGCAACAGCATGCGTTTATGTTGTGCACGCAACAAAAAAACACGTATCTGAGAGCAAGAGCCACTTGTCAGGATTATGATGACTTAGTACCTAAAAAGGAGTTACTTCAAGAACTTACAAAAAAAACTGTACTTTGCTCTATCTATCTATCTATCTATCTATCTATCTATCTATCTATCTATCTATCTATCTATCTATCTATCTATCTATCTATCTATCTATCTATCTATCTATCTATCTATCTATCTATCTATCTATCTATCTATCTATCTATCTATCTATCTATCTATCTATCTAATGTAAAATGTTCTTGCTAAAGGTGGAAACAATTCAAAAAAATGGTCACCACTTGAGGCAAAAACACACAATCCAGCACAACAAGGCTATGAAGGATGAGATGCTACCAGCTGGTGATGAGTGACCCAGATGCAAATGTGATAGGAAGAGCAAATGGTGTGGTTTCATGGCAGAAAAACTGGGCTTTAAGCAGCTGGTTAAACAGCTCATGATACAACATCTCAGATAAAAAATGTTTTTCAGTTTTATTATGTGACAATATTGTGCAGGTTACTGGTGAGTTAAATTTTAGTTATTATTAAACCAAGTGGTAAGCAGTTATTTTAGACTTTTACTTCACTACTACTTAGGCTACTTTGGTGCTAAGGTTTGACTTGTGCTGTGTCACTGTGTCACTAGTATTGCACTATAAAGCTGCTGCTGCTGCTGGCACCTTGATAAATTCACACTTCAAATTCAAATGAGGTAGTCTGTCATCAATGACAGTAGCTCATTGGAAGAGAACGGTACAAAATACCTTTCATTTACTTACAATTTCTACTTATAAATACTGCTTGCAAGCTGCAAGCATCAACAAAACATTGTTCAATATTTTATTTCTATGTCATCAGAAATATCCTGATATAATTTTGAGGCGATATCGCCCAACCCTACAAACCTACAAGAAGTTTGTGCTTCAGTTTTGGTGAATGATAAGCTGATACTTTTTTTGTCTGTCGCTTAACACTAATTAGAAAGTATCAGGCAGAAAGTCTGTGGATACAGCTTGCCGTCGAAGCCTGCTGTCATTAGCTGATAACTTACACAGCTTGCACACAGGATAAAGATAAAGTGCTCCTTATGTGAATAAACAAAGCAGGTATGAAAGGGTTGTTGTGTTCTGCGTGGACAGAGTGCCTCCTTTAAACATGTAAGCAAATTATGATTTTTCTCCTCTTTGCTTTGTTTTGTAAGGTCGACAGTTTTACTCTGGATTTTATTGGGAGCCTCCCAGGCTGTGTGATCAGGTCTTACAGAGGCCCGAAGCTCTGGGTGGAATGGTGCTACCTAACCTCCTGTAATATTACTGAGCAACGGATACAAGGAATCTGAATTACAGGGTTCGATATGAGGATACTGAACCTCCTCTGTCATGGTTGGTAATGGAAGCAAATTTTGTCCATCCAGTGTCACTGAAAGCCTTACTGTGCTCACTCTTCACTCTTCTACTTCTAGTTACACTAAGCATGTGATCATCACCTCCTGCCTTAAAATCTGGGTTCAATTTAGACACCATTTCGACCTGCAAACACGCTCTGTCGCTGCTTCGCTTACGACAAATCGTATTATTCCTCCATCTCTATTGGTTTACACTTTCTTTATATGGGCTAGGCTGGGTATAAGGACTTTGAGAGATTTCTATGCTGACTCTATTTTTGCTTCTTTTCAACAGTTAGTAAATAAATTTTCACTCCCCAAAGGACATTTTTTCAGGTACCTTGAGACTCAATATTTAAGCCATAGCTTATTTTCAGGATTCCTGGCTATCCTTAACCCCCTCTGATTTTGAGGTGTTTCTGTGGCCTCTCCCCTCAATGAGAGGGATGATCTCGTCTATATGTTTAAATATTTTTAACCTTTCAGGGTCTTCTACTGTGCTTAAAACTTAATGGGAGACTGATATGGGAGTGTTGATTCCAGATGGTGTTTGGGGGATGGTCTTAAAGAAGGTACAAAGGCCTTCAGTCTGTGCTAGAAACAGCCTAATGCAATATCCTGCATCACTACACTAAAGCTCAGCTTGGAAAAATATTTGAATAAAAATATACTGCGTCTCCCTTGATTGACCAGTGCTGACAGGCCACAGCCAATTACACACATGCCTTGGAGCTGTCCCTCCCTGAAGGGGTTTTGGTCTGAAACCTTTCATAAGTTGTACAGTGTAACTGGAAGGGATATTCCTCCTAATGCCTTTACTGCCCGGTTTGGAGTGTGGTGTTCCTCACTTACTCACTGCTTGCTCATAGGGGGCGTCGTTTTGACTGTTGGGTTTTCTCTGTAATTATTGTAGGATCTTTACCTTACAATATAAAGTGCCTTGAGGTGACTGTTTGTTGTGATTTGGCGCTATATAAATAAAATTGAACTGAATTAAACTTATTCTCTCTCCTGCTAAAAAGGGCTTATTTGAATTCACAACTCTGTTGGCTAGGAGGCTAATACTGTTAAATTGGAAATCCCCAGTGCCACCTACTTTTATAAGCTGGATTAGGAAAGTCCTTTATTTTCTCAAATTGGAAAAAAGCAGGCTGACCCTGGCCGGTGATGCTGTATTATTTGAAATGACTGGAATCCCCGTCTGTTGAGCGTTAACAGTCCAGGATGTCAGATCATTTTGAACTGAGCACCACAGTGTTGTGTTTTAGTGTATGTATGCAAGTGTGTGAGTGTGTATATGTTTTTATTTTTATTTCCCATCTGTCTATTTATTCATTTGCCCTATTATGGCAGCTATTTTGTAGTTTATCTAATAATGTAGTCATTGGCTTGCTTTGCCATGTGTTTACCTTCCACTGGTTTGCTAGGGGTGGGTGCTGCTGGGTGGGGTGTTGGTACTTGTTGACTTGAAAAACAAACTATCATCTGTAACAATTACTGAATGAAGGAAATATTGATATTCCTTATATAAAAATAGTGTTAAAAAATGAAGGCATTTTTCGTAACTCAAAGAAATATGAAATAATAAAGCAAATCAAACAACAAAGGAAAGATTCTTTATGTCTGCAGATCAGATGTGAAATACAGTTTTAGCATAAAGGCTACACAATTAAGTTCTGTAAAATTGATATGTGTGAAAAAAGCAATAACAACTTGTCTTATGAAATTACTTAATAGTCATGAATACAGCACCTGAGAAAAGCTTTAGAGGATGAACGAGACTCACCTGATCCTCAAAGGACAGGGCCTGTCCGACGTCCCGAGGGAACCCATCTATGACGATGCCATTAGCATCTGGGATCTTCATAATCTTCTGCTTTATCTCAGTTATTGTGGTCTCCTGGAAATCATCAAAAGCAATGTGATTTATAATTGGGTGCAACTCACCCGTTACACCCAACTATCATATCTGCAGGGAGCTCATTGGATTTCTGATCAATACAAATTACCCACTGTCTTGGCTTCATATTTAACTACACTCACATCTGAAATGCCAAACAGTGGGGGGAGTTTTCACAGTGAGGAGAAAGACATTGCAGTTATGAATTATTGAGCTACACAGTTTATTATCGTGAATATAATTGGAAGATAAAAAGATTAGTTTTATCAATGGCATTTGCAATTTCTTGTGTAGATTCATCAGCGCTGTTAAAACCCTTTGACAAATAATGAAGAGTGGACACACAGTGGACACTATCCACTCTATCATTCATCTGTTTATCCAGTTCTTATTTAATAATTCTGAGTGCAGTTGAGTGACTGTGTTGAGAGGTCCTGAGGTCAGAGCATGTCAGCATCTTTTAGCATCATTTACTTCCTCTTGGCTGGAGGAGGTCAACACGTTTGAACGTATTTCTCCAGGCAGAATGCATCACATGATATCGCAAAGATACATGAGCAATGCTCTGAACTAAAAATAACACGAGCAACACAGACATTTAATTTCCCTCCGACTGCAGAGTGTGAGCGGCAGCCTGACAGACTGCACAGCGATAAACCTAATCTAGATTCCATATACGAGATTAATGTATGCTTGTAAGACAAACTCAGAAAATCTGATCTAAGAAAAGCCCCGTGAGCTGCTGCATGTCTCGGTGGCAGAGCTCTCATAGGAATGCCAGGCACCAACCAACCTACAGCTCTACATAACAGACAAGCAGTTCCAGAGAAAGATGCTATATCTAAAATCTTTATTGTTCACTGCATTCAGCAAATAATACTCTGAGTAGCTTTCTAAATAGAGAGACTGGGATTTTGCATGCTCACTAACAGATCTGGCATTGCATTATTAGAATTTTTACATCCCTCAAACATTATGTATTTTATTATGGTGCTTTCAACATAAAGTAAGTAAATTACATAGTAAGAGACGCCTCTTTTTGTTCTATTTTCGGAGGCACTGGTGCACACATTCATCACACACTGTACTGTGGACTAATGGAGAGGGATATCAAACTAGTTTAAAGTGGACCCATTAAGCTCATTTCCAGCCCCACATTTTCATTCTTGGAATTGACTGGAGTAGCTCTTCGCAATTCAAAATAATCATCATTCATCATATACTGGCTTTTGGTGCAGCCACTCAAATCAACCCCTTTCTAAAACAAACCATTTTTAGCTCCTCTAACTTTAGGAAATTCTTTTACCACAATGGACTGCCCCACAGAAATAGCTCCTAAAACATGTCTTCCATACAGACGGCTGCCCATTGCATCTGTTGGCACACAATAATAAAGTGAATTGACTATTATTACTGTGCATTTAAGAAATGGTGCACTGTAAACAATATTACATGTGGCTCCTCCTTAGAAGAAAGCACAAAAGTGAGTCTGAAATATCCTTGAATTCTACTGAGCGCCTCTTAAGATGATGGCATAAAAGCGATATAAAAGTGATTTCGGTCTTTAATTTTAGAACAGACTGACAAACATTCAAGAGCCTCTTATGAAAAGACCCATGGGATTTCTGAGGGAACAGAAGTTCAAAAATATACTGAGTCACATGAGCCTGCAGTGTGTTACAGCAAACTGTATGTGGCTCAGGGTTAGTGGTGCTTTCAGCAGTTTGGTAGAGAAATACATTTAATCGAAACCTGTGATTCACCTGAATGTACCATTTTATATCAAAATTAGGTATAAAATGTTAAATGCAGCTATTTAAATGTCAGTAAGCCCGATCCATTTTCATTCCTGGACATCAAATACTGCTGTTCTGTCTATTCTGTTAGTGGCATCACAAAGACGCGTATAAGATGTCTTTTTTGGGGCTTTGGAAACCGTAATATAGGATTGTTTCTCTTTTAAAGAGCAATAAAGTCTGCATTTAGAAGTTGGAGGAGTGGCAGTGGAGTTAGTCACTGGTTTCTCAGCCAGAAAGCCATGGTATGTGTCCCATATGGGAGCTTTGTTTTAGCCTTTGTCTCACGTTACTCATGTGCTGGGGTTAAGCACTGAAAACCACTAAGTTCAGGTTGTGGTCTGGCTTAAAATGTGCCCTTTAACCATGCATGCTGAAAAATGGCACTTACCAGAACAAGCGTCCAATGTGACAAGTTGGACATTAACACTCACTAGACACCGGTGGTATTTAGATCTCTGGGAATGAGAACAAGGTGGTAAACTCACAAAAAAAAAAGGTCAGCTGACTTCTTTTCTTGGACATATTTGCTTCATTTATGATTTGTTTATTGAGAAAATGACAGAAATCAGGATTAGTAAGTAAGTGTAAAAAGCAGAAAGCCAGAGACAGTTTTTATGTTTTCCAGACTGAATGATGTTTGAGTGCTGCTTGAACTGAGACCAGTGAAATTTGCAATGGCGATTACAAAGAGCCATAAATATTACAGACAGAGGTGACAACTTCAGCATCACTGCCATGGCATCATGCAGGAGAGTCATCTGACCTTTTATACTTTAAGAAAAGATGAGATAAAATTTATCCCAAAAGTTGGAGAATGCATCCATCTGTGCTAAACAAGGTTTATGTGAGTGCAGGTCTTTATGTTTAACTCAGTCATGATAGTGGTATCCAACTTCTCATCTATTCCTCAGCATGAAAGCAGAGTATCATGTATTCCCACAATGTCTTACAACTTCTTCAATTTCTAATGCTTTATACTGCACTCTTAAAGAAAATTTAGACTGGCTGACAAATGATTAAGATGACTGCAAACTCTTTTTTTAAGCAAGTATTATAATTTATAATTAATAAATCTTTTTGAATCAAGCGGAATAAACTGGGTGAAGAAATGCACATGACCTCACGCACCACTAAAGATAGCTGTAAATCAGTAGGAAGTCCTTCAATATGTACAGAAACTGGACCGTCATCTAGGCTCCTTTTTAAAAGCTTCTGAATAACTGCCTTCTACAACACTCAGGAACAATTTTGTCTCCATTATTTGCGGAATCATTAAGAAACCAAATTCTAATCTGCTTTGCTAAACTAATTATTGTGGGAAATTAAATACCTAACAGCCTCAAGTCACTTTATCATATCGAGTGTGTCTGCAATTTGGGCCTCGTTGCCGTTTATCTCGCTGGTTGCTGGACTGACATCCAGCGAATGGCTACACGGCGAAGCAATGTCTTAACAGGCATGCGAGTAAAGGATGATAAATGATGCACTAGGCAGTTACTGAAGATAATTCATGACACTACAGAACCTGAGAAGTGCGTCATTAAGCAGGCTGGGGCTGGTCTCTGTAAACAGTCGGTTTACAGACAACCCTGCCAGGTGTTTTCATCATGTTGATCAAAATACATCCAGAAAAGCACAATCAGGAACTCAATGGGAGTTTCATTATTTTATATAAAAAAAATGAACTCTCCATATCTGCTTTTTTATATGAAGATCTTCACAGAAAATGTGTTTATTTTTAACCAACGCTTAAGCCACAGAAGCATTAGTGACATAGCACAAACTCTGGTAGCAGTCCCCTAGCCTAGACCGAGAGCATCCATTTCCTGGTAAGACATCTCCAACATCTGGAAAAGCATTTTATCCACATCCATTTCTGCATTTTGTGTTCTGTCTCTCTAAATGCTTGACAAGTGAGACCCCACGCAGAGTTTTTCTCTACAAGTACTGCGATGTTTATGCATCCTTGTTTTGTTTGCTCTCTGGCATGGGGATCGCTTTTGCCAATAATCACACCTTGACCCCCCGGCGACTGCTAACAAGCCAAGATGTTTGTTTCAGTGAAGGTAATTGATTTATAAGGAAACAAATCTTGGTTAGACTCAGCCCTCTGCTGAGCTACTGTCTGCTTGCCTTGTCCTTTGGGGATGAAGGACAGATTTCTTTGGGCTTCCAGGATAATGAAGCCACAACTTCACATTATGTGCGCCCGATCAATGAATACAACTGTAGAAAACTAAATCCTCCAATAAAGGAAATCACTGGAGCACAACTTGTCCTTTATCTCCAGATTCTGTACATTCATATACAGACAGAGATTAGGTTAGACCTGAAGTGTAACCACTGACTGCATAAAAGTAGTAGATGCAGCCACCGTGACATCACCGACTAGTTGTGAACAGTTTGAAGCCTGGGAATTGTCACTTCAGCCATCACCATCTTGTTTATCTGGAGCCAGACGTGACCATGTTTGGACAAGAAGGTGGAGATGGAGACACTTGAAAATTTAGTGGAGGAACACGTCTCACCTTGATGGCTAATGTCTACTTAATTATAAAATTACTGCTAAAAGCAGCAGCTTTAGTCTGATCAAAAGGAGTCAATTTGATGTATTTTAAAGCACTTCTAAAGTGGTTTCACTTTTCTGACCCAGTGGTGATATCCATGTTTTAGAAACAGAGTATAGAAGACAGTACAGGATTATATGGGCGTTAGTTTGTACATCCTTGTTTTGTTTGTTCTCTGGCATCGGTCATATTATTCATGAATACTGGCTGGATTATTTTTTATGTATGTTTAATTTCAGGAAATTATTCTGTCATATATATTTTTTTCAATTCCCCACAGAATGACCTGATATTTCATTTTCAGACAAAGAGGTGGCACGGCTAATCTGCTTACTGCCAGGGAATTAAACCAGAAGGACAAACAATAAGAAAGAACTATGTCATAAAAAGAAGTTTGCGGTTTCAAGTCGGCACATTTTCTTGCATCACTGGATAGATTTATTCTTTATATGCGTAATGAAATGTTCTAAACTCAGGTCGTTTTAAAGTTTTTTCCAGGAGGTTAAATAATAGCTCTGGGCTTTCTTCAGGAAATGTAATTTGATGTGATCCCATGTAAAATTTCTCCCTGCTGTCTCTGCTGACTGACAGTGATGAACAGTGTAAAGCTTAATGGCTAATTGAATCTTGTTTCTTTTCTTTTATCTTTTTTGGCCTTCATTTAGTGACATTTCACAGAGTAGAAAAGAACAAGTCTTTTTATACAAATATGTAATGACCCATGCTCTCCTATCATGGGCTCTTAGTATTGAATATATTTGTTGAATGATGAAGCAGCACATTTACATGATATTGACAAAAGTATTCACTCATCTGCCTTCACACACATATGAAGTTGAGTGGCATCCCATCATTAATCAGTAGGGTTAAATATGATGTCAGCCCACTCTTTGCAGCAATAGGTTAGGTGAAGGTTTAGGAGTGTCTATAGGAATTTTTGACCATTCTTCCAGAACCGCATTTGTGAGGTCAGACACTGATGTTGGACGAGAAGGCCTGGCTCACAGTTACCGCTCTAATTAATCCCAAACGTGTTCTGTTGGATTGAGGTCAGTCCAGTTCTTCCACACCAAATTCGCTCATCCATGTCTTTGTGGACCTGCTTTGTGCACTGATGTGCAGTCATGTTGGAACAGGAAGGGGCCATCCCCAAACTGTTCACACAAAGTTAAGAGCAAGAAATTGTCCAAAGTGTCTTGGCATTTTGAAGCTTTAAGAGTTCCTTTCACTGGAACTAAGGGGCTGAATCCATCTCCTGAAAAACAACCTCACACCATAATCCCCCATCCACCAAACTTTATACTTGCCACAAAGCAGTCAGACCGTTCTCCTGGCAACCGCCAAACCCAGATTCATCCATCATATATCAGACAGAGAAGTCTGATTCATCACTCCAGAGAACACGTCTCCACTGCTCTACAGTCCAGTGACAGCGTGCTTTACACCACTGCATTCGACACTTTGCACTGTGCTTGGGGATGTAAGGCTTGGATGCATTTGCTCGGCCATGGAAACCCATTCCATGAAGCTCTGTTCTTGAGCTAATCTGAAGGCCACATGAAGTTTGGAGGTCTGTAGCAATTGACTCTGCAGAAAGTTGGTGACCTTTGCGCGCTATGCGCCGCAGCATCCACTGACCTCACCCCACTCTGTGATTTTACGTGGCCTACCCCTTTGCGGCTGAGTTGCTGTCATTCCCAGTCGCGTCCACTTTGTTATAATCCCGCTAACAGTTCAATATTTAATAGTGAGGAAACTTCACGACAGGTGGCATCCTATCACGGTGCCACACTGGAATACACTGAGCTCCTTAGAGCAACCCAAGTAATTAGAACACCTCAATTCAGTGATTTGGATGGGTGAGTGAATACTTTTATATATAATGTATATTCTTTCTATACTCAGCTGTTTTGGAGTCAGAAGCCAGATTATTGTTCTTCTTTTGAAATCAGTGAGAGTGTCATTTTGTATGGTAATAAAGAAAAAATATCTGATCAAAGCCCTGTTTCTGCCAACCGTTATGGTTAATCACAGCCTTGTCTTGTCAGTGTCTCTGAGTAAGCTTGTGACACAATAGTCCCTACCAACAATAGTCCCTACCAACAATAGTCCCTACCAACAATAGTCCCTACCAACAATAGTCCCTACCAACCTAGGGCAAAAAGTTGGCTCGTAATCTCCAAAAGCATACTTGGACTTAACTAACTCAGACTAATTATTATGAAGTTACTGCTTTTACCACACGACATGTCAGCATGTGTCAGCTGGGTTCCAGCCCGTGTGAGACCCTAAGGGTGTTCTCTCTTCTATAGTTTGTTTACTCTGGTTTGAATCAGTTGATGTGTTTTGGCTATGGGAAAGCGTTTAGCTTAATCTTGCAGCGTGCACCTGGTAGTCGGGCCAGATGGAAGTCAGATCACATTCTCACCATAAACAAACCACTTCCTCCAAAGGGGTCTCGCTGTGGTTAAACATGAGTGTAATTACTATATCCACATCTGCACAAATGTACTGCACCAAGGGGGGGAAATGAACCAGAGTTTGATTTAAACAGACTGAACGCATCAGGTGTGAAAACACCCTAAGCTGCATAAGTGGTTAAGAAAATGGATGGATGACTGTGTAATATGGTAACAGTTACACTTATGCAAAGTGTAACTGTTAGATTTTTTTGTTGTGTCAACCTCTAAAATTGAGGTGCCTAGAAATCTATTTAATTATACTGAGTTATAAGATAAATGTGGGCATCAGTAGGAAAGATTTCTATCCCCATTCCTTTGTGATGACACCTGAGCTATCTACAGTTGATGTAATTCAGTCTAAAAAGGTATAGTTTGTGAGCAAAAACAGATGGTGTCAGCGCCTGTTTATTTATAGTTTTGGAATGGTTTGCTCTTTTCACTCTCCTCAGATACACTTACAAACCTTAACAATCACAACGCCTTAAAACATAACCTATTTCTCTGAACTGTCCCCAGAAAAAAAGCGTTCTCAAATTCAATCTGCAACAGCATCAGCCAAAATGAACAACCTTGGGCTCTATGATTAAGAGATACTTGAGAGAATTTTGAAATACAAAATCACTCGACCACAGTGAGATTTGAAAAATGCTAGAGCATAAAAAAAAAACAGCCTTACAACTATGAGTCTGTGACGTTACTGAACCAGTTCCTAAAATGTTCAGCAGCACCATTACCAATCTGATGTAACAGAAATTAACCACAGTAAATGTCACACTCTGCAGTGGGTGCCTTTTAATAACAGATACATCGTAGTCATACAAGGACTTATGGGATGGAACGGGTTAATGTTAAACATATGTTGTACTATATAATAATTAAAAGAGTGGACTACCACCAACCAAAGGATGGTCTATACAGATTTTCCTCCCAGGAAGAGTAATTATCCTGTGAAAACGGATGCTCATAAGAAGAGCAGGTCTGCCTCTCTCCAACATGTTTATGATATGGATGCTGCTAATTAGTCCCTTGTTGCATGCATGCTGTGATAATGACCTGAGAGTCACTGGATGGACTTGGCACTCATGTATCCTCTCATATTCCTTCTGTGTCNCCCCCCTCTCTATGTCTCTGCTACCTGTGGTGCCAGCTCTCCATTGGTGATGATTTTAGCGATCAGGCTCCACTTTCTGTTGCTTGTGGCGTTATGGATCATCTTCTTTCTCAGCAGCTCGCCCACAGACATGTACTGGAAGCCGTAGCGCTCAGCTATCTTCAGGCTCTGTGTTCCTTTGCCACTGCCAGGGCCACCTAGGCACAAAGGGAGAGCTGTTGATGTTTTGGAAGAGATTTTGTCATGTGCGTGCGTGCGTGCGTGAGTGTGTGTGTGAGAGAGAGAGAGACAGAGAGTGTGAAACATTATGCGTGTGGGTGTGCTAGCGTAGGCGCGCGTGTGTGAGTGAGAGATACCCAGGCTGTGTATGTGCATGACTCCGCTTGTGTTTGCACATAAGTGAGAGGGTGTTTGGGACTGAACTATGTGTCTCTCCATCACTGTGTGTTAACGTTTATGTGTGTGCAGAGGAAGAAGTGAGTGTGTGCATGTGTCTGAAGCAGGTATGTGTGAATCTCCTACATTTGCTAACAAATAATCATTTGTTCTGTTTTAACAGGAGAGGGATGTGCAGAGGAGTGATAGGATGTCTTAGAGCAGCACAGATTTTCACATAAAATAATCATAGTTCAGTAAAACGTGCATCTGGGTTCATCTTAAAGTTAATAACCATAATTAGAATAGTCTTGGGTGGTGTAGGGATTGCACCACAGTGGATTCCAGCAATCAAGGCCTCAGCATGCTTTAAACAAATGCTTTTTGAGCTTCAGCTAAATAAGAGAGAAGCTGTGCCTAATGTGCCAGTTATGTGTACAACAAGTCTCAAGTCTTCTTGCATAAATCATGATGTTCATTTTCTAAAATACTGTCATAGTTACAGTAAAATAGACAATAAAGCAGGATATGCTTAGGAGCCTAGTTAACTTTTGATTGACAGCTCTGCTGTATGAGCATGCGGTGTCTTTGTGCTCTCAGTCAGACACAGGGGTTAAAGTGGGATTGCTGTCCCACTACCATCCTTGATGTGAGCTAACACTGACCATGAAAACCTCCCCTGCACCAGTCCAACATTCTTCACCACAGTATTGCAAAAAAAACCTGCACTAAACTGCCCAGTTTTTCAAGTCATTTCAAAATATGAAAAAACTACTGCAACACATTGGGTATAAATCCAATATCTGATTTAAAAAAAAAACTCGAATTATTTAGATAATTACCTAAGCTTTAAACTTCCAGTTTCTCAAATGTCCTTACCACTGACAACAATCTCATCTTCCTCTCCCGTCCCACCTTTCTTACATCCTTCTCCATCCCTGAGAGTGAACTCATCCTACATCTATGTTTTTTCGCCCTGGGAAATGTAGCCTCTGTACCTTTAGCTTGCAGACAAATTGTGTGCCAAACTGCACACAAAGCATTACTCCTTTTTATGCTTGCTTATCTCCTGTAGTGCTAGCCAGAACCTCCGAGCTAGATGCTAATGTTGTACAACCACAACTGCAGTGAAATCTGCAACATGAACGCATCACAGCGATGAAAAGGGAAAAAAGGATCTGTTGAGGGTGGAACGCCTGGCTCTCTTGTCAGTATTATGTATTGAACTGTATCAGATTTGATCACTCATTAATTGAAGGTGACACACTGCTGTTCTGCAACCCCTGGCTAGACACTGCTGATGATGATGGTGATGCAATATTTTATACAGAGTATAGATTATATAGATTTCCTTCCTTACCTCAGTGTTTGGACTGTTTAGGGTCATGAAAATGGCAATAAAGGGGAGTAGATTAAACCAGCAGGGAGAAGGTCTGTTGGTATAAGTGTTGGAATCCCAGATAGAAGGAAAACTGCACAGCAAAAAGTAAAGGAGGCTATTAACTCCATGAGCTCAGCGGTAATAAAGGAAATGTTTAGACTAACGAGGGGCAACAAAAAGTGCATCACACAAGAAAAGCAGACCATTAGTCACTGCAGCTATTTATATCCCCATTAAATTAACAGAGTAATAGCTGGACACACACTCAAGTATTTATGGATTGAATTCTGTCTCACCACATCAGCTTGACTTGCATTGATTACTCCCATGTGTTTATACATTTAACAAAAACTGCCATTTACCATGAAGTAAGACTGCTGCACTAAAGAGAAGCAGAGGGATGATCACAGTTTAATGTATGCTTTATCTTACATTTGAGTAACTTGCTATCTTTGACCGAGTCCTGTCTCATAGTCCTCTAGATGACGCACATCAATCTGTCTCTCTCTACGAAAAACAAAACATTTGCCATGATCCCCTACAAAGATGACAGCTGATGCCATCCTGTTTTACACTCTTTTAAAATAGGCCACAATGTGCTTACAGAGAAGAGATGGGAACCAGCTTTGTGCTGCAAGGACAAAAAAAATATCATCCATTCTGAAAAGTATGAAAATCCCAGCAAAAGCAAGGCACACTACAGCGGAAGATTATTAAAGGTTCTTAACAGAGACTGGAATGCTTTTTGCGTTTAATTAAAGAGCTCTAATAAACTATTTTAAAAAAGAGTTAAGAGGCAGTATTTTTTTTGTAGTCTAACTGAAACAGTGTCATTACTCTTCCTGTGCAGTTGCCACACTTAATTTATAGGATTAATGAGTATATTTGACACGTTAATGGAGGCACGTCAAGGAAATCAGATTAGGAGAGCGTGAGTGTCTAACACAGTGAGTGACATGCAACAAGATCTACCCTGCTGATACTAACGGAGAGAGGCGGAGCCAATTTTAAATACCAGGAAAAACACACTGTTGGTATACACAAACATGGTCCCTCACTCTTCCCATCCAGGCTATTAATTTCTAGATCAGCAGGGCAAATATAAACATCTACTTTGTGATTTTATCGATTGTTTAATATAATATAAATGGATAAAGCCACAACCAAAGAGATGCTGATTGCAGTGTTTTGCTCTGTTAACACACACAGAAAGGATCTTAACTGCTGTTTATTATCTAGTGGAAACCGTGAATCACCAAAGAATCAGGATGAGTGCAAATCAAATCAAAAACATCAGAAGAGGAAAACGTGAATAACTTGAGCTATATGTTGGCTCAAAGTTTCCTCATTCTTGTGTGAGTGAATGCTATTTATATTTACAATGACTGCATTTTTGTGTGTGGTACTGGTCCTTTACCGATGACGAGGATGACTTTAGGTCGCGGTCTGGACGGGTCAAACACCTCGTACTCCTCTATGAGCTCCGCCGTCTCTGACAGGTCAGAGTCGCTCTCGATGGAGAACTGACTGATGGGAGGGAGGCGGTCGTACCGTCTGTAGGGAAAATTAGGACTGTCGGGCAACACTGTCACACAAAGAAAAACAGACACACACACACACACACACACACACACACACACACACACACACACACACACACACACACACACACACACACACACACACACAAAGTTAAAAATACACAAAAACAGATTGGCTTTTTTTTTCTTTTTGGAGTATTGATGAACTTTCTTCTAAAACCTGAACATAAATAAATCATTCATGCCTGCTGATTTACTCAGCCAAAAAAAAAAAAGCTATAATTCTGCGCTGTCTTTTTATAGATGCAGCTGTCACATTATGTCAGACTGCAGATCTCGTTTCAGAAAAAAAAAAAAAAGTCATGTCTGTTTTAACAAACAGTAAATTAGAGATGAAGTGGTTAGAGTGACGAATTCAAGCAGAGCTGCTTCATTTAGTTTAGTAATTATCCTGCTGTCTCTGGTGATGAAAGCATTGATTATACAGCTTCGACAACAATAACACAGTTACCGAAGATAGAAATCATCAGTGCTAGCTCCTCCAACGGAAACAAGAGCTGCTGTAGTTTACATGTATCATCTATTTACACAGGACAGTATTGATCATATAGTTAGTAGCAGTGACAGTGCATGTAGTTGTTTGCATCAGAAGAGACCAGAAGATGTTTTGTGTAAACAGTTGAGCTTTTTTGAGACTAAAACAATTTAACATAATATGATAGCTGCAAATTACAACTACCTCCATGCCCAAGACTTACTTCCGACATGTAAATCAGACAGTCAGCACATGATAGGATTAAATGAGAGCAGGGTTCCCTTACAGTATTTATTTATATATTTTGAAATTAGTCATATTTGAGCTTCACATATCAGCCAAAAGCAACAGAAATTAATATCTCTGATTAGCCTGCAGTTCCCAGCAGATAAACACTACAGCTGGTGAAGTTTCCAGGATCCGTTACTACGTTTTTACAAGAGGAGGAAGACAAGTCTGAAGTTCTAAAAAGGAAGCCCAGACTAAATGCTTTTCAAAATAATCTCATAAACACTATAAAAAACACCATTGCACAGCATGGGTGAAATTCGAACGCGCTCACACTCTATTCTATTTTATTCACATGTGTAGCTACTGTGTATATTACTGCTGTACTTCACACGTATCATCAACCAAAGAGGTGAATGTCTGAACTTAAAAAAACAAACAATAAAACAACACAAATGGAAAGTAAGTTTACAACAGCTATAACTGAAGTACACTTTGCTTTGCAAATTCTAACAAAGTTTTGCATCCGCAGGACTTCCTGCTGGGAACCAGAGCTGGAACCAATAACTGATGAATGGAAAGCCTTTTGGTATTCCCAGTCAGACTAATATTTAACTATGCATATTCAACAGGACAGTGAAGGTAGCACAGGCATGTTCACAGCGTCGATTTGCACGCTGTCTTTGAACAGGAAAAAGCAGGGTTTCCTTCCAACATTTGTAGCCAGCGTTGTGGATGTGGTTTGAACGGATGAGATCTTATCTATGTGTCTCTGTGTCCAAAATCTATGTGAAGTACAGCTATACTGTACACTAAAGCTCCAGAACAAAAGTATTCTCTGGGGTGGCTGTAGCTCAGTAGGTAGAGCAGGTCACCTACTAATCGGAAGGTCAGCAGTTTGATTCCAGGCTACATGCCAATGTATCCTTGGGCAAGATACTTAACCCCAAGTTGCTCTCCGACGCAACCGTCGGAGTGTGAATGTGTGTGAATGTTAGATAATTAAAGCACTTAGCTTAGTTAATCATGGAAGTGCTTGTATGAATGGGTGTGCATGGGTAAATGTAAAACGTGTCGTATATAAGCGCTTTGAGTGCCCAGACCGAGTAGAAAAGCGCTATATAAGAACTAGTCCATTTACCATTATGCGCCGCAAGTTTTCTCCTATCTGACCTTCCAAGAGAATTGCAAAGGTTTTAATAATGTATGTACACTGAAGCTCCCGTCATTACCCCTTCCTCATCAACCAGGGAGCTGGTTTGGTCCTGATTGTGTGTGCACTGCTGTTGGCTTTCTTAGAAAGAAGGTAAGAGCCAAAAATTGTAAATGCTGGCAGCTGGCATTTACATTTTGCCAGTGCAGTTACCAAAATAGCATAAACATTTCCAGAGCCTGTTATTACTCTGTGTCTTTGATTTTCTGTACAGGGATTACAAACCTGGAGGTTAAATTTTAATCCAACAAAAGCAAGAAAACGTCATATTTAAGTAAATTAAACTGCTGAATAAATCAACTAATTACTTAAGCTCTGATCTGTCTCACTGCCTCCTCACCATTTCTGAAGAGGGACCTGCGTGACTGGCCTCCGTTGAGAGGAGGGAGTGACTTCTTCTCCTGGCCCACAAAAGTATCCCAGCGGACCTTTTCTGGTCCTCCGAGCTCCTTGGCTTTCTTCAGACAGCCTTCCAAGTATTCAATGGGGTCATCAGGCCGGTAGTACATCAGACCTGTAAGCAGGCTCTGGGGGAAACAGTGGAGGAGCATGTTATTATGTACACAGTTTCATATGATGTTGAGAGAAGGGGTGCTCACTGTGGTAGCACTGCAGCTTTGTTACGATGTGCTGTTGAGGAACAGTGTGTCGGTGCTTGACCAGCTCGCCTTAATGAGGTAAATGTCTGAAGTGCAGAGCATGGTTGCCTTGGCCCGGCTCCACCAGGGAACTCATTTTGTCAGAAGCCCATGAAATTGGCCTCAGCCTGGCAAATATACACAGACCCTTGCTGACCTTGGTGCTATTGTTGAGCAGGAATGACTGTGATGAATGTGAGAACAACGACGGCCAAAACACAAACGTATGTTTGTGTGACATTTATCCTCTCTATCCTGCTTTCAAAATACCTTCCTCTGGAACTTCATCTCCACCCTCACTAACGACTCCCGCCAGCAGCACACTGCAAAGTTTTCTGAAAACAATTTAACGTGCTCGTTTTGTTAGATTGATAATGAATACAGTGTTGCACGAGCAGCTCTTTTAAGCAGTGAAACACAATTGCAGTCATGATGATGATGATGATGTGCCACTTCGCTGCTCAATGTAATTTGAACTGACTGTAAATAAACAAGCACTGATTGCGTGCATACATTAGCTTGACTACACTGGGGGAATGAGAGTAATTAACAGGATGAGCCAATTTACCATCCCCTCAGGAAAATGAGTATATTTCATTATCATATTCCTGTAAGCTCTGAAGTGTCTGTGCTTAGGAATTAGTCAACTTATTTGGACTTTGTAGCATTTCTTTTACTCTGACTATTTGTAACTTTCACAGTTACTTCAATAACAGTTAAATGTGGAACCATTCCTATATTTGTAGACTTTTACTTTCTCCATAATCATTTTTTTTTTGTTATGACTGAATGCCTGAGAACATAGGCGATGGAGAGGAACTCGTTTTAGTTCCCGTTGCATTTATAACATATTTCTATAAAAACACAATTTTAGGAAGGAGTTTGTAAAATTATGCTTTTAAGCCACTATCTAATCCTGAAATATGCTTTCAGCCCACGTGATCCTCACCTCCGTCTACCGTCATATAACATAAAGACGGAAGGATCTTTACCGTGCATATTGTAATGCACCGAACACAAAGCGTAGTGTAAAAATCAAACTCAGCGCGTATCCAGTTCATCTCTTGGAAGCGTGCACCAGCGCTCACCTCAAACAGCTGAGGTATCTCCCGCCGTGCGAGATACTCCTTGGCATCGTTGGTATTCATCTCTGGTCGAAAATCCTCTGAAATCACAACTTCTCCGAAGCGTTTCCTTTTCTTTCCCTTTCTTCGGTCGTCTCAGTGCAGTGATCTTTGGTTAATAACCGAGCTATGGACAGGCGCCCTCTCAGCGCATTTTTGCCTCCTGTGTGGACTTTACAACTGAATTCCTGCAGGCAATGCCACCGCGCCACCCTCCTTGCTCGCTGATGCAGATGCGTAGCTTGTCCGTCTTCCCTCCTACAGCGTTCTGCTTCCAGCACGCACCGACTGTTTGTGTGTGTGTCTGTCTTGACGTTGGCACAGAGGTTGCGCGCTGTGTGCCAAAAAACGCACGCACCGCCTCTGCCTTACATTTTCAATCGTACGCGCTAAGCCTTGAAACTTGGTGTTGATTCATGATTAATTTGATCGTGGGTTATAAAATGACGCAAATAAAATTGCTATTAATAATAATGAAACAAATACTAATATTTGTACATGTAGTTTAACATTTTAGTTTTATTTCAAACTTTTGGAGAAAAAATGACTTGTCAAATCTGACTCCATACTGTAATAACAAGCATTTTTAATGTTTTTTTTTTTTAAGTAGGCATATTTTGTTACAAAAATAATTAAAATTTTGAATTCAGCAGTTGTAATGGAGCATTTTCAACTCCTGCAGGTGCTCAGGGACATATTTGCGGATCCAGAAAACTACTTACCTATCTATCTATCTATCTATCTATCTATCTATCTATCTATCTATCTATCTATCTATCTATCTATCTATCTATCTATCTATCTATCTATCTATCTATCTATCCATCCATCCATCCATCCATCCATCCATCAATTGTCTTAAATTTTCTCCCTCTTATCCAATTCAGGGTCGTGGGATGGGTGGTGACGGCTGGAGTCTATCCCAGCTGTCACAGGGCAAGAGGCAGGGCACACCCTGCACAGGTCACAACTATTTATTCACAATTTTCTCAATATTTCCTTTACTTTAAGAAAATAAAATATTCAGAATATCGTAATTCTCAATGCCCACTGACGTGTCATTCTTTAAATCCTATCTATTTTTATTGCATATTTTTAAAACTGAAGCTCACCCACATCAATAAATAACTTTAAATCTCCACATTTGCACGTACAAAGAAGCTCATTAGACGTATGAAGACAACGTTCATGTCAAAATATTTAACTGCCTACATAACAGACTGGAATAACCAACAACTAAATCAGGTGTAGCTAAATACAGCTGGCTTAAGTTGTGTAACAATGTATATTTTTGTTTTGGGGTTGGGTGAAAAAGTTCAACAAAAGGTGAATTCCGTTGGACAGTCAAGCTTGTTTAGGGAAGCCAGGAAGGAAGGCCACTTTGATTTCCGGGTTTGTTCCATTGGATTTTATTCTTAAAGCCTCTAATCCTCTTGACCACTGGAAAACGGACTTGGTTGTTATATCACATAACATGGGATTAATTCAGTCACATCAGTGTGTTAGAAAATAATTATCATTCCTATGTAAATCTATGGATTGAAATTGAATAATGACTAGATGAATGTAGCTGAGATCCACTTTGTTAGAGCAGTTAACATAGGACATTACCACGATGAGCTCTTAGCAGGGACACTGATGCATGAGGTCAAAAAGCAGCAGAATTAGGAGATGTACTGAGGATTAAAAGTGGTTGGCAGTTCTGTAAAGGCTCCCTGCAGTGTGTCAAAACTGATTTTGATGCTGTTTTTTCCAGCAAGCCTTCTGTGTACTGTGGTGTGAAGTTGCATTAGAATTGCATGAAGGATATGTAGCTTTACTTCACAATAGGCTCTTGGACTCTTTGGCTTCTTCAGCATTACTACAACAAGAATTTTAATGTCTACTGCCTGTAATATCCTTGTCACTTCTCATTACTGAGTCCCTGAGAGAAGGCATCTGAATATGAAGCTGTCAGCATCATTTGATGTCTAGTTTTCTTTCCTTCCTCTCATCATGGCGCCGGTCATATCTGGCTAAATGATGATTCACTGAATGCAGCATGAAGTCAGCTGTGCACTGCAGGCTCTTAAACTTAAAAATGAACTGCCACATAACAAATGTGTTTTTTTTTTCTTTTACTCTTGACTGAAAAATTGATGTAAATGAAAACAAACAAGCAGGCAAAGAAACAAAAAACAAAAACAAAAAAATTAGCATAAGGGTCTCGATGGCAACCTTGAGGAGAAACTAATACAACTGCTACAGCTGATCATCTAACACAGTGACAATAAACTCCAATGAAGCCCAATGAAACCAGCTGAGTGTTTTACATTGACAAAGCAATTTTATTGGATCTATTTACATTAATTAATAGTTTCGTCAAGCTCTCATATGATGGTGAGAAATTCCCTGATTTGAAGGAGGAACCATGCATGTAAGCATAACTGTTCAGCTAGGCTTGAGTTAGGCTATTTGTTCTGATGTAATACATAATTGAGATGCTTAGGGTTTTATTTATTTTACTGTTTTCTTTTATATAACGGTATTCATTGCATTTGTGCTTTGTATACACTTTATGCTGTATGTTTTACTGCTCTGTTACACAAGGCTTGAGCGAGCAACACGCATATTAGTAGAATTGTGCACTTAAGTAGATTAAAAACAGATTTCCTGAAATCTATACAATGTATCAAAAAATATACATAAAAAGAAGGAAAGAAAGAAAGAAGAAGAAAAAAACTCCTAAAATATATTTTCCAATCGCATCTTCTGTCCCACAGCTTTTACTTTGAAATGCCTTCTACCGGAAACACTTGCTGAGTTGATCCACCGGTTTTCACTTCCTAGATGTCCACTGCTACCAGTGGTGCACAATGAAAATACTCACTTTATTAGGATTATTTTCAGCATGCTTTTCAGCAGACAGCATGAACATCGAGGTGAGTGTATTTTTTGGACGCAGCTCCAATTATCCCCTCGGCTTGTTCTTTTTTTTAAGGTTGAAGTTAGCCTGTAACATCGCTGTCATGTTAGCTGCTGTAATGCTAGCAGTTTTGGTGCTGAATATGGTTGCCCAAATCCGGCTAAACACAAACATTTATTCACCTTCTTTTGTTTGTTTCTCAGAATAGCGCAGGGCAGTTCTTCAGCAGTGGACATACAAATAACTGGGCCGTTTTGGTGAGTATATATATATATATATATATATATATATTTTTTTTTAATGTTTCAGGCTAAGTAAATTCTAATAGATGATGGTGAGAGCAATAGAAAACACATATATGTGACCCGATCTGGCAAAAGTCGCAGAGGCTAATTCTTATGCCAGGGTTCATTGGATGTTCTTAGCAACAAGGGAGAGACCGCTTACATGTTTTGAGCGCTCGTACGTGCTACCAGTGATTTCATCAATAAAATGACTTTGCAGTGATGTCATTAGTACTTTTACTAATGTGTTTCTTCTTCCTTTGCCTTTATAAACAGGTGTGCACATCCAGATTCTGGTTCAACTACCGACATGTGGCAAACACACTGTCTGTATACAGAAGTGTCAAGAGGCTGGGCATCCCTGACAGGTAGTAATAATAATGATAATTTTATTTTAGTAGCACTGTTTGAAACACACAAAGTGCTTCACAGTGTGAATAAAACCACATGTTAAAGATAAGTATACAGTTCCACGGCTGGCTGTGGCTCAGGAGGTAGAGCAGGTCATCTGCTAATCGGAAGTAGGCTGGTTCGATTCCTGGCTGCTCTAGTCTGCATGCCTGCATAGTCTGCAAGTATCCTTGGGCAAGTTACTGAACCCCAAGTTGCTTTCCGATGCAAGCGTCGGAGTGTGTTAGATAGAAAGTATGAATGGGTGTGAATGGCATGTTGTATAAAGTGCTTTGAGTGCTCAGCTAGAGTAGAAAAGCACTATATAAGAACTAGTCCATCATACAGACACGGTCATATATACAACCTTACATTCATTCCAACATATACACTTCCATACACACATTAAAATGTGAACTGTGGCCAAAAATAAAGTGAGAAAAAGGTAGGAAAAATAACCTATAAAAAATGAGTTTTTGAGCAGTTGTTTACAAACGCCAAACAAACCAGACTGTTCCAAAGTTAGGGGCTACAACCTCAAAAGTGCATCACTAAAATAAGAGCATGGAACAATTAAGAGACCATGATCAGACAATCGGAAAGGCTGTCTGCTGGAATAAGATCTCAGTAGCTCTGCTATATGTGCAGGAACCTGGCCATGAAGGGCTTCATATGTTATTAATAAAATTTTGATTGATTTCTGAAATTCACTGGACTCCCATGAAGGGAAGTAGGAATATGGGTGATGTGAGTGCTGGCTGGTTTTTGTAAGCAGCCTAGCTGCTGCGTTCTGGAGCAATTCAAGACTGACTTAGGAGGACTGAGAGATGCATGTGAAAAGTGAGTTACAATAATCAAGGTGGGAGAAAATGAAAGTGTGTTCTGAAAGTTCCAAATTATTGAATGACGGTAAAGGTTTGACTTTGGCAATATTTCTTAGATGAAAGAAATAAGACTGGATGGGCTATGAGGTGTGAGATTCAAATTTCAAATGCTGGTCAAAAATAATACCAAGGTTTGTAGCAGATTAGCAGATTTGAAATTGCTGACAAGGGGCCGATATAAAGACTGACTTCCTTAAAGAAGTTGTTAGGGATGAAAATGACTTCACTTCCCAGGATTGAGATGAAGGAAATTAGAAGACATCCAATCAGTAATGGCAGAGAAGCATTCATCATGGTAGGGCAGGCTGTGTGGCTTAACAGAAAAGTATAGCTGTGTATCAGCATAGCGATGGTAGGAGATGCCTTTGAAGCTATTGAGTAGATGACCCAGGGGTAATACAATTAAAGAAACAGAATTGGTCCAGGGATTGAACCCTGAGCGATTCCACACAAGAGGGACGCAGTAGTTATTAATATGAGTTCTGAAGTGTCTGTCAAGTATAGTAAGTAAGTAAGTAAAAATTTATTTGTATAGCACATTTCAGCAGCAAGGCAGTTCAAAGTGCTTTACATCATAAGAACATCAAACAAATGTACAGTAAAATCATTAAAACATTAAAAACATCAATCAATCAATTGCACAATAAATCATCAAAACATCAGAATCATCACACAAAATCATTAAACCATCAAGCAGATACACATGATAATCATAGGAGATGGTCAATGTGTAATAAGATATTTTGTTTAGAGCAGCTTCCACCCGAGTTTGTTTGCGGACTACTAATCAAAGGCAGCTCTAAACAGGTGGGTTTTCAGCCTTGATTTAAAGGAATTTGGTGTTTCAGCTGTTTTTAAGTTTTCTGGGAGTTTGTTCCAGATTAAAGGTGCATAAAAACTGAAAGCTGCTTCTCCATGTTTGGTTCTGGTTCTGGGGATACAAAGTA
>JASGAU010352465.1:0-10449 GCA_030220045.1 Australoheros facetus | reverse complement strand
AAAAAAAAAATAATTTTTTTTAAATCATTGAGATAAAAGATCAACGTCTCAACTTTTATTGTCAGGTATTTACATCTGGATCTGATACACTATTCAGATGATAGCAGCTTTTGTCTGACCAACCCATTTTTCTTTTGAGCAAACGTATTGGAACTGATAAAATAGATTGAAGTGAATAAGACTTAATATTTAGTTGCAAATCCTTTGCTTAAAATAACTGCATCTAACCTGTGACCCACTGATATCAATAAACTTTTTCATTCTTCTTTTGTGACGCTTTTCCAGGCTTTAACCACAGCCTCTTTCGGTGTTTTGGGGGGTTATTCCCTTCAGTCTCCTCTATAGCAGGGTTTAAGTCTGGAGATTGACTAGGCCAGTCTAAAACCTTCCACTTCCTGCCCCTGATGAACTCCTTTGTAGAGCTGGAAGTGTGTTTTGGGTCATTTTCTTGCTGCATGATGAAGGATCTCCCAACCAATTTGGTTGCATCTTTCTTTGAATTGACAAAATGTTTCTGTACAGTTCTGAGTTCATCGTACTACTGCCATCATGCATGACATCAATGAAGATTAATGAGCCTGGCCCAGAAGAAGTCATGCAAGCTCAAGCCATGACATTACCTTCACCATGTTTCACAGATGAGCTTGCATGTTTGGGATCATGAACAGATCCTTTCTTTCTCCAAACTGTAGCCTTTTCATCACCTTGGTAAAAAAACAAAAACAAAAAAAACAAACACCTATCAGTCACATGTTTCAACACTTCTGCTCACAAGGAAAATGGGTCGGTTCAGGCAAAAGGTGCTATTTTCTGAACTGTGTAACAAATCCAGATGTAAATGCCTGGAAATGAAAACAGATGTTGATATATTGTCTCATTTATCTTTTAATGTCATATCAAAATGTCTACATCAAAAATAAAAGGGATTGGTCTCACTGTTCCAATACTTCTGGAGGAGAGTGTTTGTGCACTGAATTTCAAACATTACCAAAACAAACCAAACTCTAATAATAGGGAACTTATTTAAACATAATGAAAATATAGGCAGCAACAACGTACTGGGTTTTACACTGAAGCAGCCACAAATAGGTTTAGCTACAGTTTCTAATGACACCGTCAGGAACACCAACCGGCATGATCCATAATGCTAAGCAGACTAATACCAGTAACAGTCCTTGCTCATCCATAACTCAAAAATTCTTGGTTGCAATTGCTTTAAACCCTTTATTTACCATGGACCTGCCACCGGGCCTGTTAACTTCAAAGGTGCCGCCATTTTACCGTAATAACCCTATATTGGGCGTGAAGCGCAATTTCTCAGCTTTCAGAAACTGTTTGGATTTTTTTTTATATGACAGTCGCATAATTACGGTAATTCAAAGTACGTTTGATCAGACTTTTCAGCGGTGATACGCTCGGCGTTAATCAGCTGATCGCGGCAAGTAAGGGCAGGTAACAGGTGCATCGATGCCGATTGCTGCTGTTAAAGGGTTAAGGACATTTTGGAAATTCTTGTGGAATTTTTAAACTATCTTTAGTGTATTTCTGATACTGAAAGGTGATGGAAACAGGAAAGACAGAATGAAAAGGGAAGAAAGTAGGAGCAATTCTCAATAAATCTGAGTAATGAACACATAATGCCCAGGGACAGTAATGAACTTCATCCTTCCTTCCAGAACCTCAGTCGGTTTGACTGAGTGAGGGGTCAGCATTCATTTTCACTGAGAGCAAAAACCAATAATGATCTGGAAAGCATCAGTCCCCCATATTTACTCATAGCAGCCAGACCTTCAAAGTATGGTGGCACACTAAAGACACAGACATCATGAATCTCAAATTATTTTCTGCAGGTGACTGAATAGGGAAAAGGGGACAGATTATGTCACCAGGGAAATGCATATGGCATTTAAATTATGGGTTTATACTGCAGAGGCCTGTTTCTACTTGAAATGCAGTTGGGTCCAGTGTTGAATGTTAAGATAATGTTCCAGGCTGTCACGTTTTTGATTTATTGCCTCTCTGGGGAAGACCATTCCTGTTATTTTGACATAATAACTGTAATGAATAACGTGATTTATTCATAATGGTTAATATATCTTTTTAATACATAGGTTATTGTCAGTCATCTGGAATTAAATTTCAAAGCTTTCATATAAAATTTTTTTTTAAATGCTATTTTAGTGAAGAATCCAAATTCCCATATACAAACTACAGACATTTATCAGAAATACGTACCCCACACACACACAAATATATAAAAAAAAAATATTTTTTTTTAATGCATAAAATCCTGTAAAACACAAACAAAAAGTATATAATAAAAACAAACATCTCTGGTATTATTATTATTATTATTAAGTAGAAACACTAGTTAAATGCCAGATATAAAAGGTGGATTTTTAGGAGTTTCTTGAAATTATCTGTAGAGTTTGTTTCTCCAGTATTTTGAGGTAGCCTGTTCCAGAGTTTTGGGGCATAAGCAGCAAACACTGCATCCCGAGTTATTCCTCTGTGAGCAGTATTGGAAAGCTAACAAATTGGCAGTGGTTTTTCTAAGAGTGCAAGTTGGGATATAAAGCGACAAACTGCCAGACATGTAAGACGGTCAAACCCAACCCCAATCACCAATAAACCTACCCCTATGCATGCATGTCTTTGGACTATGGGAAGAGGCCAGAGTACCCAGAGAGAAGGCACACAGACACATGAAGAGCATGCAACCTCCACACAGAGAGGTCCAGACTGGCAGGCTTTTATATACATTTAAGACTATTTGAAAAATCTATTGAAAATCAATTCTGTAGGATGCTGGAAGCCAGCGTAGCCCCGCAATGACTGGACTAATGTGCTTTAGCTTATCCAGAATTCTGGAACTGCAGCCTACCGATAAACCTGTAGAGTAATCCAGTAATCCGAAGTAATCCAGTCTACCTGAAATGAAGGCATTAATAACTTTTTAAGAGTCATGGCAAGTCTTAAGAGTCATATTTTGGCAATATTCCTGACATGGAAGAAGACTGTTTTGGTAATGAAGTCAATGTGGGGTTTTAAGCACAATTCAGAATCTAAAATAACTTAACTTGTGGTTGTACCCTGTCAGCCAATGCTCCTAACTTATGAATAAGCAAATCACATTTGGTTTTAGGGCCATTGAAAAGAATTTCCATTTCGTCCTAAGTCTTAAAAAGTTTGTACTCATCCATTCGTTAATGTCAGTTAAACACAGTGCCAGAGAGTTCAAGAGAGGTTTGATATTACTCAATTTTTTACTCAATTACATTTTTGTGTCTACATTTGATTCCTTTAGTAATTTAACTATGGTAATTTAGCATGCAGACGGACTACTGTTTTAAGTGACACATTAGTGATCGTCATGACAGGCTCAGAAATAGAGTTAAAATGAGTTTCAGAAAAGGAGTGGGCCCAGATCCAGCTGTGAGGGGGAGGGTTTGCACTGCCCCACAACAGCACAGGGTTCTGAGACAGAGACAGGAAACAAATTATGCATAGTTGGTGGTTTTTCATGAACTATGACAACAGTGGGGGTTTGTTTTCTTTGCTTGATATAAATCTTATAAAGAAATTAGATGTTTTACAAAATATATCACAATAGTACAAAATATTAAATACTATGTACTTAAGTGTAGTTTTGTTTGTTTTCCCCATTTATAGCAATGCAGTTCAGCAGAGCTGCCTCCCTGGCATGAATACCACTGTGTTGCAACACCTCCTCTTTAAAGGTTATCCTGTGTTTTGGAACTAAGGGAACCAATTATTGTACTTTTGAAACCCAAAGATTTTACCATTTTTTCCTCAGTATAGGATTTCAGCTGCTCACGAGTTTGAAAAACTTTACTCTCTCTTTATTGGGATAAATGTTTTAACTAGGGACAGGTCCAGTTTAGCTACCACTCTTACTAAGGCTCGTTCTGTTTTAATTATGTGCAAAAAAAATGTGGTTTTCAGCCATTTTTTTCCTTCTCTCATTAAGATTTCATCTGGATTGCAGAACATGTTTCAAAAGCTGTAGATATTGTGCAGCATTAATGGTCTCTTCACAGATTTACAAGTTGACCATGTAATGTTCATTAATGTACCCATATACCATCACAGATACTGGCTATTTGTGCACTGATAACAAGCCTGATGGTCCCTCTCCTCTTTAGATTGAAGGACGTGGTCTCCATGGTGTCCTGATAAAGTTTTAAAATTTAAATGCTCAGTCCACAAGAGAGTTTTCCATTTTCTCTTCAGTATATTGTAAATCAGGGCCCAGAGAAGGGTGCTTTCTTTGCATGGTTGAGTGTTAATGGGCATTTGTGAATGAACTGATGGTGGTTTTCAGGAGTACTCCTGAGCCAATGCAGTGATTTCCACAGCAGAATGGTGGGTGTGCAGACATTTCATTGATTTTCCAAATAGTTTAATTATCTCATGCACTGTAGATGATAAAATCCACAAATTACTTGCAATTTTGCAAAGTTGAGAAACTTAAATTGGCCACACAGTCTGGTGAACACTCCCCATTTTTCCTTGTGAAAAATGGGCCTCTTTGCTGTAATTTATTTTTTTTGGATACAGTACACAATTTTAATGCCAGACATAACACAACACAAAATGTTTCATTGCTCTGTTGATGGCATGTAAATCAAAATGAATACATAATTTTCAAAAAACAAGAACATTTCTCAGTTTCATTTTGTACCATTTACAATAAAATTCAGTTATATTTGTGCCTGGGTTGTGCACGAAGACACAGCTTTATCTCTCTGGTTTCATTTCCAGGCTTGAAAAGATCAAAATGTTGTTTAAAGTGTGAAATTAGATGCAAATTTTGAGCTTGAAAGAATCACAGATTTTCTAGGGCATCGATTTTGATATGCTGGCCAGGAACTCTCATTACAGATCAGTCTGTGGAGGAAGCTGCTGTTCAAACTAATTTTTCAAAGAAAAACAAATGTTTTCATCTCTCAGGGATTGAATGTGCTTGTTTTAAATATTGTTACTGTGATACATTTTAAAATAAATACACAAATCTAGTTGTATATGGTAGCCTTTTATGTGGGAGTTGGTTATGTAAATCTATTTGAGCAGGAGTCAATCCGTCTTCCTTCAAACTCTCCAAAACACACTGTGAGGCTAAACAGAACTAATATGGGGTAGAGACTGTTTAAATGTGTTAATGTAAGGACCAATATGCACAGCAGTGATAGTATCAGTAAGGCTGGGGGAAATTTCTTTTTTTTTTTTTTACTTTTTTCCTACTGTAAACTCCTTAAAATCTAATTTTCAAAAAAGTCGGAAAAGCTGAACCACGGGATTGCCTGAGCATTTGGATGTAGTGTGAACATTCATTCATCCTGACACACTAAATCATTCATAACAGCCACAGTGCACTGGAGCAAATTCGCCAAGGCCACCTTTAGTTGGCTCACTAATAATGTGGCAGAAGTTGCCGTGAGCTTTGATGGAGAGGAGAAAAAATAGGAAGCGGGAGATTGGGTTTACTGCTGTGCGGCTGCTTTTTATTTCATGATTCAGAGATTCAGAGCTAAACCACAAAGGCTCACTATCTGCCAATTTTATGGACAATGGAGAGACTGCAGGAACTGAGGGGGCACTTAAAAATAGTGAAGACTGAACTAAACAGCAGAACATAGATGGAAAACTCAACCACACTGAACCCCTTCTGGCAGGACAGGTAAGCTATAGCAATGTCAACATTTAACCTGAGAACACTAACATAAGTTCTGCAACACTATCACTATAAACAAGTCTACACTCATGCTAGTGGCCCTTTCAGGCTGTAAATACAGTGTTGCTAATATAAACTGTTAAACTGTATACCTTAGTATAGCTTAGTCATGTGAAATAGAACATTTTCATGCAGTCGTATGAAAAACGTACACCCTCTCTGCTTCCTTGGGAATTAAGAGGTTAAGTACCAGACAGATGTTGCTAATCAAATGAACTTGATTAACTGATCAGTTAAAAAATAAATTAATTAATAAAAAAAAAAAAACAGACAAGCTGGTCTGAAGCATTCAGGTGTATGTTAACACAATACCAATGGAGGTACCAGCAAATTCACCCCAAGATCAGTGAAATGTTCAAAGTAAGTGCAAAAATCCTGAGAATGACATCTCAGACTCTACAGGCCCCAGTTAGCATGTTAAATGTTAAAGTTCATGCCAATACAATTAGAAAAAGACTGAACAACTCTGAATTGTTTGAAAGGGTTGCCAGGAGAAAGCTTCTTGTCTCGGAAAAGATCATAGTGGCACAGCTTAAGTTTGCAAAGTTGCATCTAAACAAACCAAAAGACCAAAGTGGAGATGTCTGACCATACTGTACAGTACTACATTTGGTGAAAACCAAACACAGCATATCAGCACCAACTGTTCAACTGTCAGGTGCAGTTGGGGAAGGCTGATGATTTAGGCAAATTTTTTGCAGCTACAGGACCTGGGCACCTTGCAGTCACTGAGTTGACCGATAACTCCTCTGTATACCAAAGTATTCTAGAGTCAAATACCTGTCTGACAGCTAACGCTTGGCTGAAACAAGATCATGCAACAGGATGATGAGCCCAAGCACAGCTGCAAATCTATAACAAAATTAATGGAAAAAAAAAATTAAAGCATCAAGGTGTTGCAATGGCCCAGTCAAAGTCCAGACCTCAACCTGATCGAAATGCTGTGCTGGGACTTTTTAGCTTTCTATAAACAAATACCCATAAACATTAATAAACAAAGCAAGGATGTAAAGAAGTGTGGCAAAAAAAATCCCGAGTGATAAAGTCAAACAGAAAATCATTACTTCAAGTTATTGCTGCTTTCGTTACATTATGACGGAATGTCGTTATATAATTCGTTGTATAATGATTAATTTCTTGTATGTATAATGACAAAGTTCTATTCTATTCTAAAGAAGTTTCTACAAGCTACTGAATCGTGGGGTGTGCTTATTTTTTGCAGGACTGAACAGAGTCCTGTGAAAACAGGCATGTATATTATTTCACAGAAAAACATGAGTGACGTTTTCCTCTTCTGGCTGCTCCCTTTAGGGGTTACCACAATGGATCATCTACCTCCATCTGACCATATCCCTAGCATTCTCATCTGTCACACAAACCCCCTGCATGTCTTCCCTCATTACATCCATGAACCTTTTCTGTGGTCTTCCTCTTTTTCTCCTGCCTGGTAGCTCCATCTACAACATTCTTTATATATCCACTCCTCCACACATGTCCAAACCATTTCAACCATCAACACTTCTCCATCAACACTCTCAAGGCAAACATTGCATCTGCAGTGTTCTTTCACGGCATGAAGCCATACTGCTGCTCACTGATCATCACCTCCTTAACCTATCTTTCCCATAGCTTCATCGTATGGCTCATCAGCTTTATCCCCCTGCAGTTATACAGTTCTGCATATCAGCCTTGTTCTGGAAAATCAGTACCAGCACACTACCTCTCCATACCTCAGGCATCCTTTCACTCTCCAAGATTGTGTTAAACAGCCTGGTCAAAAAGTCCACTGTCCTCACTTCTCGACATCTCCATACCTTCACAGGTATGTCATCTGGGCCAACCATCTTCCCACTCTTCAATTCAATTCAAAGATTTATTATCCCCTAAGGGCAACCCCACCCCCCCAGTCAGTAGTAAGGAAAGAAACATAGAAGCAAGTATATGATGACAAAATAAAATAAAATCACAACAAATCATTTAAAAACCTAATCTCTGCTGGTACAAAGGAGTCCCTCAAGGTCAGTGTCCCTGACCTTGGTTCCCTTCCACCTGGTCTCTTTATGAGTGATGTCTGATGTCAGGATTTTGGTCCAACATGTTGCATTAACATATTAGACTAACATGTTTTAAACATGCAGCGTCTTTGATAAAAGGAGAATATAAAAAGGAATTGCTTTAGTTGTTAGAGGCATCCAACATACCTACTCTGAGCCAATTTATACCTGGGAGTTGTGCAGCTGCTTACTGTGTTTAATACTGTGGATTGTGGCAGACCAAACAACTGCAACCTTAATTTGGTAAGTGGCACTCAGTGGCAGGTTGGAAATATACTTGAGCTTAAGTGTTACACACTCATCTGATCAACAAACTTTTAATTCACTTACTCATGAAGGCTTCCTTTGAACCTTTAAATCTGGAGGGGCACAATTCTCTCCACAACAACCAAAAAAAAAAGCTATTTACTGAAAGAATGCCTTTAAGATGAGAAAAATAAAAACAACTTAGTCGCCGTCATGGGAATGGGCAAATTACACCCACTGCCATGCAGTACAAATGATCATTAGCACAGTAATTACTGGGAGGCCATCATGTTTGAAATTCATCAGCAGAAGTGGATTGCCAGTAAGCACTCCTAGAAGTACAAGGAAATGCATCACATGGGGATTATATGGTGGGCTAATGTACTCTATTTCACAAAAGGTGGCAATCCTTTAAGTAGCAGTTAATGGAAAAGAGACCATGTTTTCCTTGTAAACCATCTTGGTTCATTTAGCTCTGTTTGCTAGAGTTTTGCTATATGGATAATACAAAATAATTTAACAGTCCTTTTAATGCTGCTGATCACATTGCACTAATACAGGCAGTGTTAGTTTAGCAGGTTCCACAATGTCAAACACACACAGCAAGAACTCAAATGGAAAATTTATTCTGGTGAAGGACTTTGTTAGTGTTGAAAGTAAACTGCCATAAAGTATATATTGTGCCATGCTAAAAACCTCTGCAGGCCAGCTGAGAGCCATCTCTTTTCCATGACCTCATTTTGTTTGGTTTCTTCCTAAAGGCCTGGTGTGGTTTGTTGACCTCATTTCTACAGGGTGCGCATCTGCCCACAGAGCGACAGCCACAAACTACAACAGTTACTTAAGAAGGATAGGCCTTGTCCACTGGGAGCACTGACACTCCTGGTTTTCCCCTCAAGTGAGAATAAATGGGACTGATGCCATTTATGGAGCAGCAAATAAAGAGGTTGACCTTAATATGTTGCTGCAATGGTAACAAATTCTCAACCTTGTTAACTGTGAAAATAAGAAAAACCTAAAAGTGCCACAAAGAAAAAAGTTCTTGATATTAGTTCCTACTAAGAAACTAATAAGGCATCAACTTCCCATTGCACAGCAAAAAAGGACCTTAAGTATTACATCAAGATTACAAAGTGAGCTTTCTTTAACAGTAACTTCTGTTATGCCAGTTAAAATCAATTCAAGGATCAATCAAGGCACAGGACATGTGCTGGTGTTTCAAAGGTGCTAATTCAGACTGAAGATTACACTGTGTGACCCACGTACTGTAGGGCTCAGTAGTGTCTGAAATCATAATGCCAATATGCACGTTAATATAATGTTACCAAAACAATTATGAATTCTGTGCCCAAAATGTGTAATGTGAAAACATGCCCAACATCACCAAAGCTGCATAGAAGTTGGGGCTTATTTTTGTACCAGCCCAAAGATTGCAATATTCTGGGACAACATCTGAGGAATCACACAGCATACTGGCTGCAGATCCTACTGACGTGCATGGTACTTAATTTGGGAGATCTGAAGGAATCACAGGGAGAGACATGATTCCTCATGAAATTAAACACTGCAGCAGCAAAACACTCATTCACTACTTAAGAGTTACACAGCAGCCAAATAAATGAAAAAAAATCGTGAAAGACGTTTATGAAATTGGAAGATTGTTCGAGTACAGGGTCTCTCCAGCATTGAACGGCTTTGGGCTAGAGGTTTAAAAGCTACTCCCTGATGCCCGGGTGGCTTAGTGGTGAAGCCGGCAACCACATACATATGCCGCGTTGAGGTGCGGGTGTCACGAGTTCGAGCCCGTCGCCAATTTGCCCACCTGTCTTCCCCTGTATCTTTCCCCCATTTCCTGTCTCTCTCCACTGCCCATAAAAGCCACTGTGGCCAAAAAGGCAAAACTACTCCCTTACTTAGAAATGCTTTAGTTTCCATTGTACTCTCTTTAAGGGACCGTGGATGTTAATTGGACATCAATTAAGAAGTACGGTGGCCCTGAAGTGCAAACCACAACAACATTAACTAAGCACAACAACAAATTACAAAACACAACAACATTAACGAAAGCACAACAACATTAACAAACCGGAAAAGGTAGGTCCCAGTGGGAAAACCTGGGAAACCACTGATTGGACGACGCCACTTTTGGCTTTTGAACCGGAAGTTGGGCCACAGCTGCTGCAAAAGTTCGGTGACAGCTCAGCCAGCTCTTTTCTGCAGCTAGGGTAATACATAGTGCTGTGACTAGCTGTGTCCAAATTTAGGGGCCACATCCTGCGAAGGAGACGGCCCATGTAAACTGGGTCCTTCGCACCCCACGAAGACCGCAAAGACCGGAAGTGAGCGGCTGTGAAATTGGACGGTCTAGCCTTCATTTCTGCCACCTGCCCTTAC
>JASGAU010352462.1:0-13572 GCA_030220045.1 Australoheros facetus | reverse complement strand
GTCATTCACTCTTTGTAGGGCACTGATCCAAATATTCTCCTCCAGGTCCCCCCCCAGTTCCTTTATCCATTCTGCCCTGGTGTTTTCAAGTGTTGGATTTTGGAGAGAGACTATCCAGTCATTTATTCTTGAAATTAGTCTCTTTGGGTTGAAAGGCATTCCAAACAGTTCATCTAAAGCAGACTCCAAAGGTAAATTTGGAAAGTTGGGGTCACGGCACTGAAGAAAGTGGCGGACTTGGAAGTACCGGAATAGGCTGGACCGGGGAAGGTTAAACTTATGTGATAAGTCATTGAAACTTGCAAAAACACCATTGATGTACAAGTCTTTAAATATATGTATGCTTTGTCTTTGCCAAAGAATAAATTCAGAGTCTGATCTCGCTGGAGAGATTAATTTTTTTAATCAAGTCCCACCCCTAGTTAATACCAAACCATTTGAAATCATGTACAGGATCTGTCAGTATGTTGTGGCACTGAAAAGGGAGCAAATTTATTTGGTCTAAATAACTTCCTAGTGTTATTAGCTGTGATAACTGGCATTACCTTTCTATTTATTTATATTTGTTTAATTTATAATTTATTTATTTATATTGCAATTTATTTATTTATATTTTTATATTTTATTTCTATATTCTGCATTTTATTTTCAATTTAATATTTATTTTCAAGCGATTGTAGAAGTGCGCAAGATTTCAAGCTATTTACTGTTGTTTAAGTGCAATAAATGCAGTGTGTTTACAAAGTCAGTGAGTAATCGTGTTAAATAATTGTAATTTCAATATTGACCAAAATAATCGTGATTATGATTTATTTATTTATTTTTCCCCCCATAATCGAGCAGCCCTACCAGAAACCCCTCTGATCCCTATGACATAACCTGACATGCACCTCTCGAGACATTTACATTTCTACGTGTTGGGTCGACGCAGCTCAGAATGATTGTGATTGACCTGTTCAGCGTGGTCGATTCCTCACGTGCGTTTCCAACCACTTTTTCAACACAGTTTTTGAATTTATCAGTGAGAGGCTAGCTATCATCATCTCAGTATGAGGAATAATAATCAATATAAGGACTCACAAATGCCAGCAAATTCCTGGGGGGAGATTGCTGAAACTATCTGAATGGTTGTGAGGTACAAAGAAGTTAAAAAAAACTACATGGACAAATATGTTTGCACCTGAAAAAAAAAATGACCACAGCAAAGAGCGAGGATCCAAGGAGGGGAAAAAAGTCCCAGCATTTTATTTGTTTCTGATATTTCTTCTGTAACTAACACACACCGGCATTGACAGCACCACTTAGTTTACATATGTAGTCCCTGCAACGACCCAGCACATTAGTCTAAATCAGGCCTTACTACCAGAGAAAGGGGGGTAGGGGATGGGGGAGGAGGAATCTTAAGGATTTTATGTACAGAACACAGTAAATAATTGACAGGAGTTTTCTCACAGAAAGGTAAAAGGTGACTGCTACTGATAAACCGAATAGATTTAATGTATATAACCTAATCTTCCTGTGTGAAACAGGTTTTGTGACGTATTTGTGGCAATCTTATCCACCTCTTAGAGGAGGCAAAGGTGAAGGTGAAATTCTTTGCCAGCAGAAAAGGGAGTTGAGTAGAAGCAGTAGTGGGTAGAAAATCTTTAAGATGAAAGAATTCCTTTTGTCGGGATCTCCAAAGATCTGAAAGCTACTCCCTTGTTGGAGAGGAAATATGGAACTGACATCTTCCCCTGACCTAACCATGGCCTGTTGGAATTTTGTGTGTGTGTGTGTGTGTGTGTGTGCTTGCAGTAACAACATGGAAAACTCTCATCACTCTGGTGGTTCTGTGGAATGCAGCTGATTCTCTCTTCCCCTTGTTAGACTCACCCCCTGCTGATAAATGATGTCACGAGTGTTTATGTCTCTAGTTTCAAAATTGCACATAATTTTCAGCCTGCTTGAGTCCAGGGTAACATTTCAACCCTCAGGCAACTTAACTCATTGTTATGAAGTTGCTTTGTTACTTCTTTGTATGATTGATAAAGCTACTTTCAGCTGCTCCCTTATTCACAAAGGCTCACTGCAGTGGGTAGCTCTGCATGTATGATTTGGCAGATTTTTATTTTGTTTTTTGTTTTTACACCGAATGCCCTTCCTGATAAACCCCAAAGGGATTTGTGTGGGGATTAAAACCAGGGATCTTTCAGTTGTTGGGCGAATGTGTAAACCACTGTGGAGACACATGTGGTAATGTGTGATCAATAGAAGCCTGATAAGCATTTTGTTTGTTTAGGTTAGAGTGGAGGGCGTTGCTGGCACACCAAGGAAAACACAAGCGCACAGCAGATATGTACCACGTGCCTGTAGTCCTCAGTTTTTCTCACGAATTGCTTTTATAGTTAAGCATTTGACTTTAAGCGTCTATATAATAGAAAGTGACACTGATAGGATACTGCAAGGCAATTAAGCCCATTACTATAAATTCACTGCTCAAGTTAATGGTTCAGTTTGCTTGATTATTCTGGCTGCAAACACTCTAGTACAGTGTGTAACTTTGACTACTTCTTGAAGCTACAGTATATAGATGCCCCCTGAATCAAAACATCAAAAGCGCAAAATTATCAAGTGGTTTTAAATGAGGATTGCTCATTTTAATGCACTCACTGATTGTGTGTATGATTATGTCTGTTCAAAATGTAGCTGTGCAGAACAGGCAGGCTGTGAGTTGCAGCTTTGTTGAGACCTGCACATCCACGTAACAAAAGTGAAGTCATTTGTCACAGGAAACCAAAGACCATAAAAAAAAAATAAAGATAAGTGTGGGAACCGACCTGGTTATAAGGTGCACAAAGCCACATGTTGGTCAGAATTATTTGGAAGCAATAACAAAAGCCGTGGTTTGTTACAAATACCAGTGACAGATGACAAACCAGTTTTCAGCTTCAGCTGACCTAATCTTAACCTCAGTTTGAGTTTTGCGAGTAAATGTTTCATTTGTAAATGGTTGAAATGATAAACTGCTTATTCATAGATGTTGAGATTTTTCACAAAGTATTAACAATGACAAAAACACATTAGTGCAGGAAGTCAATACATGCGACCTGTCCTTGGTGTACCCTGCCTCTCGCCCTATGACAGCTGGGATAGGCTCCAGCCCCCCTGTGACCCTGAAAAGGGTAAACAGAAGAAAATAAATGGATGGATGGAAGTCGATACCTGCTGCTTTGAGTGACATGTGAAACCCGATGAGAGGAGTGTGCCTCCCTTTGATGCCTAATAGATAGGTTACTGATGGAACTGAGTATTTCATGGGAGAAGCTGATGCTTTTTGAATGGGAGTTGATTGGAGCCAAAAACGGAGGCAGAAACTAGCGACCCCCTGTGGTATTGTGCTTGAAGGCACATGCTCGGTCCATCTTTAATGTACAGTCTATGTGTAGGCCTCTTCACAAACTTCCAGTTTTGTTTGTTCTGATTCTGCGGTTACACACACAGTTTTTAAATATTTTTTATACCCCAGTGTGATTCCTTCCTTTACTCAGTTGTGTATACTCCTCTGGGATCACAGTGATAAACGTTGTCCGGATCACGGTTCTCTTGGCCCTGGTTTTTCCTTGTTTCTGGAGAGTTGAATTTCGCTCCAGGGGGATTGGCACAGGATGTTGCCTGATGACTGTATTTACCGTTTATTGGCTTTCAGGAAGTGCCAGAGCACCCCACTAGGGAATAGTTTGAGCAATTTGAGCGGCTTGACTGACTTAGAGGAGGGGAAAGAACGAAGGCCTGTTCTCGGGTTGTTTTTGTTTAAGAAGACGGGCAAATGGAGGGGAGCAAATGGCACCCGCTGGATGGTCTCTCTGTCCAGTGCGAGTGTTTGGTTGCCCCAGCAGTGCAGTTTAGATTAGCCTCGTCATTGTTTCATGACTTCCTTTGCGCTTTCCGTTTCTACCCTCTGATATGTTACCATGGCAATACTGGAGCTGTCAGACAGTCGTTGCTGGTCCAAGTTCAGCTAGTCTTATGTACACTTAATGTCCTTGTCAGAAACATAACCAGTTTCATTAAGGATTCAGTCAGTATTTTAAAAACCTTCAATAGCACTGACCAAAAAACAGCAAAACTTCAAATAAAATCAAATATTTTGTGATAAAACAGGTAGAAATGGGTTAAAATGAGACTGCGATTTATGATCCAGGGTCCCACAACCTGATGTCAAAGAAAAAAAGTAAAATGGTGTAAGGAGGCTCATTAACCAATAGTTTTTTTGTTTTTTTTAAACAGAAATGTAAAGGTTATATAACATCTAATAAAACCAAATTTTATAAAGGCTGTATTGCCTCCTTTAGGTTTAGAATTTGACTGAAATGTTCTTCTTTTTTCCCCACAGGTAAAGTATTTGTTCCTAAGCAAAAGCCAATAGAAACACGTAAGGACGAAGTCACGACCCTTGATCCAGAATTGGAGGAAGCTCTATCCAGTGCCACAGATACAGAGCTGTGTGATCTTGCAGGTAAGAATGAATAAATACCTTAGAGACTAAGACGTCTTTTTTAAAGGGCTTCAAAAACACAAGTTTTTAAAGTACACACACACACACACACAATTGTTGAGAGCTTTCTCTGGGCCCAGTCTTTGCTGGGACAATAAAACACAAGCTCCTTTCACTCTGTGCTTTACTGGGTGTTGTGATGGGGGAATAAAAAGGCTCATTGAGCAAAATAACAGCATTGGTCTGCTCTGCCATTTAGATTTTGTTACTTTTGTCCACACTGACCACAGGGGAACACATGCATACATGTTGGGCCTTCACAACAGTCACTGAGTATAGAGTTTGCTTTGGTTTGCAGCGATCCTGGGTGTTCACACACTGGTTACCAGTAGTCAGACATATGATGGAACTGGAAGTAAAGAGACGTACAACAGTGAGTACCATAAGACATTATCTCCGTTAATTAAAAAGTTCTTAAAATGGCAGCTTCCTGACCTCCTGTCTGTTCCTTAGATGTGGTCAAAGGGGAGAAGATGAACCCAGTATTTGATGAGCCCCCCAATCCCACTAACGTAGAAGAAACTCTGCAGAGGGTGAAAAACAATGACAGCACCTTAACAGAGGTCAACCTCAACAACATTAAGGTACGCAGAAACACAGGCTTTCACCATGTGTGTATGTGCTGGCCAGTCCCTGGACCAATGGGCTGTGTCTTTGCTGGCTTTCCAGAACATTCCGATTCCCACGCTGAAGGACTTTGCCAAAGCCATGGAGAAGAACACGCATGTCAAGAAGTTCAGCCTTGCAGCCACGCGGAGTAACGACCCAGTTGCTGCGGTGAGAGGGAGTGGTTGATGGGCTTCTCATGGGTTTGCTGGCACCTGAAATCTCCACACTCACATCTTGTGTGTTGTCTTCTTCCTCCCAGGCGTTCAGCGACATGCTGCGGGCAAACAAAACATTACAAAGTTTGAATTTGGAGTCCAACTTCATCACCGGGGCAGGAGTGCATGCTTTGGTTGATGCATTGCGAGACAATGACACGCTCACAGAAGTCAAGATAGACAACCAGGTACAATAACAAGTTTTTTTTTCATTTCTGCTTTTGTACTACAGTTAAAACCAATTAACAGAAGCCATTATCTGAATAATACATGACTAGCTCAGACTTTCCAGTAATGGAAAAGAAGTAAAGGGAGATTTCACATCTGTATTTTTGGTTCAGCTAAAGTCTGAAACAAACAACCTACATGTGAAAGAACCCTCATGTATAGATCTTGACCCGTCTCTTTGTGCGTACTGTAGAGACAACAGCTGGGGACTACCGTAGAGATGGAGATCGCTAAAATGTTGGAAGAGAACAAGAGCATAGTGAAATTTGGCTACCACTTCACCCAGCAAGGGCCCCGATCCAGAGCTGCCGCAGCTATCACCAAGAACAACGACCTGGGTATGAAGCACAACACGTACAGACTCAAAACTCTGAGAGTTGTTTAAACTCGCAAAAGTTGGGTGAGTTATTTCCACTCACCCTGCCTTCCACCTGCCATCTGTTTTATGGGAATGTTGATGTCATAGCTGAAACATCTGTTCAGTTTCTTACGCTGCTATACGTCAGTCCACAGTGACGACCTCTGCTCTCTCTTTTAGCTCCTCCTCAAGTCAGAGTCGCAGTAGCACAGGTCGGATGCATGGGTGTGGCTCCCACGTGTGTCGGTGCATCAGTGATAACAGTCTTTGAATGGAGCATTAACTGTATTAACAATATGAACATTGACACTGCGTGATCCTGCAGCTTTGAGAGTGACGACATCTCACTTCTCGTTTCCTGTACATGCTGACACACACTGTTGAAATAGGTGTAAACTTTGACCACACAGTTCATGCTGATTCACTTAGCGTGCTCATGATGAACTAACAAGCCTGCACAGGTTAAAGGTTGTGTAGCATGCTTACTTTTGTTGTTTTTCTTGTGTTATTTAAGTCTTTTTGGCATTCGCTTATTGTACTCTTCCTCTCTAGTCCGCAGGAAGCGAGTGGAAGGGGATCTGTAGAGGCAGCGCGCCACCCGTCTCCCAGCCAATCCTGTTTTTCATCTCATTGTGGAATAATTTCAGCCAGTGCCCTGGTCTTTCTCATCTCACTGTGTGGAAACTTTAGTCTTGTGCCAAACTGCGGGGCAAGGCAAGCTAAACCAGAACATACATCTGAGAAGAAGGGAAATAACTGGAACTGCCCTCTCCCGTACACATGTTCATGCTTATGTTTATTATTATGTTGTTATTGAAGGTGTAAATCTTAGTTTTTAGTCATTCATTTCAGCTGCTCCTTTTTTTTTCTTTTTTTCTTTTTTTTTGAGCCTTTATATTATCTGTCCTGACTTTTTAACTGCTTTGTTTTCCTTTTATACAATTCTGCAATTATTTGAGCTAATCATGAACATTACCAAGTAACAGCAACGTCAATAACAGCTCTATAAAGACAGTAACTAACACCTAGAAACCTTTGTGTCCTGATAGTTTGCTATTGAGGCTGCAGCTTCTTGTGGAGTTCCTGTATTGAAAAAAGCACTTATTAGAACAATGGGGAGAGCTTTGAAGTTTCTTGATGACTTTAGCTTCAGCAGGTGATGTCACCCAAGGCTTGGCCAATCTACTAGAGACACAGTGGTTATTGCTTAGAGATGACTATCAGACTGCTGGCCACGCCTGACTGTACAGCTGCCTGTCAGCATTGTGTAAACAAGCAATGTTGTATAGTATATAGCATAGTTCAGTCATGGCTCTTGGCAACACTTTACATGAGCAGTTGTTGGTTATTAGAGCTGTCTTGTAAAGCCAGAATTACTGCTGAGCTGGTGTGTCTAACAAGGTGCACACCAGGTCTGTCAGCCAGTGCTGGTATTGTACTATCAGACCAACTGTATATCAAAGATGGATATAGTCACTGCAACATCACCCATTGTTTTATGAAGTCTTGAAGTCTCGTGTTTTGAAACCCAATGTGATGCATGCTCATGCAGCAGCATAAAGGAAGTCCCGCCCTAAGTCGCATCCTACTTTTATCATTCTTTTTGACGCTAGTGAGGACTGTAACTTAAAAAATAAACATTGTGTTTTATTAAATAAGACTCTAAGTAGCAATTGAGGCCATAAGCTTCAGCTCAAATAGGCAGCAGGGTCACTTTCTCATAGACTTCTATACAATCAGTTGTCTTTTTGAGAACAGAAGAGTTGCCCCCTGCTGGCCATTAGAAAGAATGCAGGTTTGAGGCACTTTCTCTTTGGCTTCGCTACGTCCATCTTTTATGTTCAGTCTATGGTTTGACTTGAAACATCCTACAGTGGCTGTTGGTTCGTTCCTCATGTATAATACATACTTTATTTATCAGTATGATATTGCTTTACTGTCTTATTCTAAGATCTTGTTTTGATACGGTTCAATTTCTGTTGCTTTTTTTTTTTTTGTGTTCACTTTATTCTCTTGACAGGAAACTATAACTGTTTTGATATTTTGGAACAAGCAAAGCTGCAGTTGCACTGTAAAAGGACCATGATATTATTGCCAGTCATGGCCACAAAGGCCTTGATCTGCTCCTACAAATGTCTGCTTAACATACTTGGTTTCACTGATGCTTAACCATGCCAAAGACTAACAATGCAGTGCTTAAAATATCAATAGTAGACTTAATGGTTACTGGCTCAGGTTTGGCTTTGTCACAAATCTGGCAAACGGAGTCTGTCAGTTCACAGTAACCTAGAAATTTTTGCATCATACCATCCATTGTTTTTCACTTTATGTGGGATGTTCATAGCAGCATCTTCATCAAGTAGTCCAGTGAAGTGCGAGGAAGGTTTAGCAAATGGTTTGTATGAAACTTTCTAGTTTTAGTCCTCAGGTTGTGACTGCTTGTGAAATGTTTCTCTGAACTGCGTCTCCTCGATGGCTCTCAATTTTAACTTTTCACTCAAACTTCCACGCTCTCAGCAGTAACAGATGTCATTTATTAAATATTAGATGACAACGTGCTGCGTGCGCAACAAGTAGACTTTCTTTAGCTTGAGATGGTTATAACAGGACTAATTCAGGAGTTACTTGAAACTTGTATATACTGTTTATGTGTAATAGGAACAATATGCTGGCATGAAGTCATCACCTGTGAACATCATGTTTCTATTGACCAAAAATGTTCTTTCATCAGCCTCACATTCTTCGGACAACAGCTGTACTTTGGGTTTTTATATCCGTGCACTTTTTTCCATGAGCATATCTGCTTTGTTTTGTTTTTTCACAACTGCTTTTTTTTTTTTTTTTCTGGCAGACACTCTGCTAAAGGAGAAAACTGCTTCTTTGCTTGAGCTTGTTAATAATACTTTGATTCATAATAGCTATATTAATTATATTAAAAAAATGCCATCTCAAATTCAAAGTGTGCGCATACACATAATGTAATATGTGTACCACTTGAACCTTCAAAAGTCACTGCTGAGATTTTTTTTGTACCTTAAATCAAAACCCAGGTGTTAACACAAGGATTATGTATTATAATAAAACCACAAGACTGGTAAAACGCACTGCTGAATATAAAACAACTTCAATAATAAATGTTTTTACATAATATGTGTGCTCTTTTTGTTGTTTAGTTTTTTTGTGGGTTTTTTTTCCGCATGGCATAAATTATGAATGACATTTCATATCAGATGATGTGCATTTTCATAAATCTGCATTTGGATCAGATTTATTTACTTGCTTTCATGTACTGAGTGCCTAATTAAGGCAGCAGCTGGCTGCAGTGAGCTCTGCCGTCCGGACACACTTCAGTTCAAAGGTGTGATGTCTCTATCGTGAGATTACCGAGCTTCACAGATAAAATATATTCCGGGCCCCTATACCAAGGGCAGTGACAAAGACTAAGCAGTCTGAGGTCCAGTTACAGATGTGGCTTATTGTGGCAGATGCAGCGCCACACTTTGTTCTGTTTATTAATATCTAATTAGTATCCTCATCAGTGGGTACTTTTTGTGCCATCTGGTGGTAGCGAAAGCACAAGACTAATCAGTATTCCACTGCACTGACTGGGATAAAAGTGGTAAAGACCCACATCAAATTTTATTTTGAAATCTATGAAAGGCTGTTTATGATTTGCATACAGGTTTGATAAAATTTTGGGAGTAGCAGAGAGCTTAGTCAACACTTGAGAACATTTAGACTTTTTTTTTGGTAAAACAACAGTTTAGGAGATTGTAAACAGCTCTTGCTTGTACATTTATTATTATTATTATTCGATGTAATACATTTCTGGGACTATTTCTCTGCCAAGAGCTGAAAGATTGCTGTAATAACAGGAGGTAGCGCTGAGCTGGAGGACTTACCTTACTGCGGTGATCCTTGTGTGGAACAACTAAGAGATTGAGATTATATTTCGCCTTAGTCATCAGAATCTGACCAGGTCTGAGATCATGTGTGCATTTTTAATTTCTCTTAGCTACGTGAGAGTGGAAGGAGCAGTCAGCTTTAGGCTTTGGTACACACTGAATAAGACTTAAGTCTTACTGTGACATGCAGTATAAACCTTCTAATCCCCTGTTTTTTGTTTTTGTTTTTTTCTGAAAAACCTTCCTGTTCAAAGACGAAGCTTACTTTATTTATCAGATCCTACTACTGAATAGTTTGGAGAATTAATGCATACAAAATCAAACTGCATGTTAATAACAGGCTAATATCTCTCAATTTATTGTCTAGCACGCCTTGTGTAATGAGACTGTCGCACCTTTACGTTCACACTTTCACATCACTTGCCAGTGAAGTATAAAAGCCATTTTTGTAGATTTTTTTTGTTACAGTATAAAGCTACAGAATTTTCTTTACATTATTGTATATAAATGATTTTAATTTTGTAATTTCAGTCCCATATTTTGGGACTCTAAAACTCTAAATCTGTTTAGGGACTACATGATAAAAGGAACGAAAGTCTCTTGGATAACATGTAAGACAAAGGTTATTAATTTTGTACATTTGCTGTTAAATAATCTGGCAAGTAAATGAATATTATTAAATAAATTGATCTCAGTGCACCATGAACTTCAACGAAAAACAGTCAAATTCCTTCAATTCTTTTACATTTGTTCCAAATTCTAAAATGTGAATTTATTATGCAAATTTTCAATCTGACTGCACAGAAGGAGGTGAATAGCAACGATTATTGTTGCCATTCTGGTATCCTAGTAAATCTGAAATATATGACAATTTTGTGTGTGTGTGTGCGTGCGTGCGCACATTAAGATGTCATCTCTACCATCTTTGGATAAAGGTGACATCCTTTTATCATTTTGAATGAGCAAGTACTGAAAAAACAAGCAAAAGCTGTTGCAGGTGCAGAGCCATGAAAAACTGACCTGATGATGGCGCGAGAGGAAAGATCGAGGGATTACCAAAGTCAGCAAGTCATCTCTGGTTGGCCCAGACTTTATGATGTTTCATGGCAGCTCATGCAACTATTTTTGAGACTTGCCATCAGACCAAATGACAAAGGTCAGCAGTTTATTCTCCAGGGAGCAAAAAAAAATCTGGTTGACGGATCAACCAAAACATCCCCTGACATTAACAAGCTCAAAAAACACATGACATTTACTAAACTGTCTTACTCTCTTTGTGTTACCACTAAATCATAGATTTAAAACTGACATGCCAAAATCTCAAGTTCAAAGAGTATTTTTAATGACTGACAGATGGGCCTTTTGGTTTAAGAGGAACTCTGGGTGGTGTAGAGGAATACACCCTTTAATAAGATCCAGTTATAAGATTGTTTGCACATGCCCGAGAGATGATGTAATCTACTCGTATGTGACTCCATCCCTCTCTGGGTTTCCTGTGCCAGAGTGTTGCGGTGAGCTGCCGTCAGAGAAACTGCACTGCTGGTAGCGAACTGTGGCCGGGGTGGGGGAGTGAGTGACTCAAGTTTTTCCACTCCGTGAAGATGGAGGGAATGAGCAGGTTTATTTCACGCCTGTTATTCAAAGCAGAGGGCTTTATTTGAAAGGAAAAACACAAACCCAGAATCTGAATCTCAAAGTAAGCTGTACAGTTGTGCTCTTATGTAAGTACAGTATAACTGTTCCCTCAGACCATAACTATTAATAAGTGCTGCCCCCGTGCACATCACCATGCCTGTGTTAGACTACTTATTGATCAGCATCAGGCAACGGTTGCAGTTTATAATGAATATAAACAAACAAAACCACCAGCAAATGAGTGTTAAATGGATAGCATGGATAGCATTTCCCTCAGTACACTGATTAACTGTTATATTAATGCAGCTGTAGATCAGGCTGGATTGGACATAGATGAGGCAGCGATAAGCATCAAACATTACCGAACTGGATGGATTTGCCTCCACATGACCACGAGTCACGCAAATGAGGCAGAACATCCAAACAGCAGGATTTCCTGTTTCTATTTTCAACCCTCACCCGTCCCCATCTTTCACACAGACGCTCTGTTGTTTGTTCTTTATACAGGTGTGTCCACCTGCAGTTGTCATTTAGATTTTCCTCCAGAACGAGAGCTGTGATTAGCCGTGTCAGCCCAGAACAAAGCTCTCAGAAGTCCTTCTCCATTCTGACCTCATGCAAAAGGCTCGCAGATTACAAAGGAGAGGAGAGAACAGGGAAGGCGCTTGTACGCTATTCACAAACATTCAAGCTAAAGGCAATCAGGCACTCACTGAATAAAGTGCTACCTGCCAGTGTAATATGTTTAATTTAGAGTAAAGCATATTTAGTGCCTCTTAATCTTGATTGCAAGTTAAGAGTTGATACTACATGTTACCAGAACAAAGAGAGCTTTGATGGCGTCCTCCAGCACTGGCTCATACCTGACAGGGTTATGTAATAAGTGAAAAACTGTGAAGTAAGTGACAGGAAATAAGCACCATCTGTAAGTATGTGTTTGAACTCTTACTTCTAAACTTCCCTTCAGATCTTTGACAAAAAGCAGATTTGGTCATATCTCCAGGAGAAATAGACAGATCAGTTTATGTAAGAAATGATGGGGAAGATATTTTTACCTCTCTACTAACATTTATGTAAAAATAACTAATGATAAAAAAGAAAGTGCATTCTGTCATAAATGTCAGCTTTGCTGCCAAAGCAATGCTAAAAATAGAAGTTATCTCAGCCTCATAATGTCAGGAACCTTCTGCTGAGGGAGAGTGCCAGTGCAATTCCTGTTCAGCGTGGAAAACTAATTATTAGCAGTGCTATAATCCAGTGGGTTGATTTTAATAAAACGTATGGGGAACCCACTGTTTGCAGGAATAGAGCCTCCTGGCTATATGTTTCTCAGTGTGAGTACTATATCATGGTTACGTGTGGTTCTTCATCTGTCTTTAACTGTCTGTCAAATATTTTTGGGGTAAATAACCCTCCTAAACAGTCTGTTTATCAAATCAAACCAAACCAAGAATAACAGACCTAATTGACAAAAAGGCTCTTCTAAAAAAATGCAGAATGGATAATAAGCCTACATGCAGGAGGTCAGAGGTCACGGGCCCTTTTTTTCACTTTCAGAAAGTTACAGGCTTCTCCTGTGACTAACTTACACCACCTGGTGGTTGAAAATATTAGACACTGGACACAGGCGCAACATCAAAAGTTGTCCAGTAGGGGTCAGAGAAGAGGCTTTATGTAGGAAAGAGCTCCTGTAGGATTCTCAGGCAGAGCATGTTCACAATAGTTTGCGGACGCACACGTTTCATTTGACGGTAATCGTCAGACAGCTGAATGAGTTAACGGTGTTAATGTGTAAAAACTGCCTGTAGCCTATCAGGGTGCTTCCATCAGAGAGACTTGGTATCGACGGGTTATTTTTTTATTTGAAACTTATTGAGTAAAAACTGACTTCAGCCCCTCGCAACACTTTAAAACTAGCTGAAGGCTGAAAGACCTGGGGCCATGCAGTTTACTTGCAGGTAAACTGATGTAAGAGTGATATTGCAGCCAGACCCGTCGCTATGGGCGGGCCCTAGGGGGCTGTGCCCGCCCACTGATACGCTTAGGCCCGCCCTGGCCCGCCCACCTAAGCCAGATCACTAATCA
>JASGAU010352461.1:0-11909 GCA_030220045.1 Australoheros facetus | reverse complement strand
ATAAACCGTTCCTCTGCAGATGATCAGTTAGCTGTTTTACAACTACTCTTTCAAGAGTCTTTGAGAGAAAAGGAAGGTTGGAGATTGGCCTATAATTAGAAAGAGTCTCAAATATGAAGAGATGGACAGCACCAGGCCCTGATAAGTCACACCTACTGGATAAAGAAGCTAAATGCACTCCATGAGGACCTGGCAGCAGAAATGAACCAGCTGCTAATGCACGAGATGCACCCGGAATCACTGACCGAAGGCCGGACAGTCCTGATCTCCAAGGATCCTCAAGGATCTCCAAATAACCTCCCTCAGCACAACATGGAAGCTCATGTCAGGGATTGCTAACCAGGATGAAACAACAAAGATCCATGAGTACATCAGGAAGACGACCACAACTGATCATGTGCTTAGTGAGTACCTCGGGCAGCAGAAACCTGAGAAAGAAGAGGACGAAGAACAGGAACCATCATGGAAGGACAGGCCTCTGCACGGCATGTACCACCAGCAGATAGAAGAAGTGGCTGACATAGACTGACAGACAGCACAGAGGCACTAATCATGGCCGCACAGGAACAAGCTCTGAACACAAGATCGATAGAGGCTGGGGTGTACCACACCAGGCAAGACCCCAGGTGCAGGCTGTGCAGAGATGCCCCTGAGACAATCCAGCACGTAACTGCAGGGTGCAAGATGCTAGCAGGCAGGGCATACATGGAACGCCATAACCAAGTGGCCAGCGTAGTATACAGGAACATCTGTGCCGAGTATGACCTGGAAGTCCCGAGGTCAAAATGGGACACGCCCCCAAAGGTGGTTGAGAATGACCGAGCTAAGATCCTGTGGGACTTCCAGATACAGATGGACAAACTGGTGATGGCTAACAAACTGGACACAGTTGCTGTGGACAAGCAAAGGAGGAAGGCTGTAGTGATAAATGTACAATACCAAGTGACAGTGACATGAAGAAGAAGGAACACGAGAAGCTCGATAAACACCAAGGGCTCAGAGAGGAGCTGGAAAGGATGTGGAAGGTGAAGATAACAGTGGTCCTCGTGATAATCGGAACACTCGGGGCAGTGACTCCCAAACTGGGAGAGTGGTTTCAGCAGATTCCTGGGACAACATCTGAGATCCGACAAGAGTGCAGTCCTGGGAACAGCTAAGATACTGCATAGGACCCTCAAGCTCCCATGGCTCTGGGAGAGGACCAGAGGTTAGAGGACAAAGGCCGCCCACAGGGCAATCAGGGATTTTTTATTTTTATTTTTTTTAATTGTGTGTGTCTTTATCTGTGAATACAAAAACAGAATGCATGGAATAAAAGTGCAAAAACAAGATTAGGATCAGGACACAAACAGTATAATTATTATCACATCACTGTGCTTTAAATTCACCAGGTGAATCACATTTTTTGGAAACAGCAGCTCAGTGTGTGCAGAATCCACAGAGCAGGAAACGGCTGTTGCTTCTGCACTTGCTAGTGACTTCATATATCTTAATAACTGATGGCACTGTCAATATAATGACATCTCACTTTAATTTCCAGCAACTGGTAAAGTCAAACATTTGCTGTGGCATGACTGCTGAATGGTGCGTGGCCAGATATTCAACTTGCTCTAAGGGTTGAAGCCTATAAAGGCATCACACAAGACACACACTTCACACATTTTTGTAGCTTTTACGTTATAGCGTCGTCCACGGTTCGTGAAAACACAGCTGTCGTTCCTTCTGTCCACTGCATGCAGTGAACATAAGGAAAGATCTCGGTGTTTTCATTTCTCTAGCCTGTTTCATCAACTGAAAACATCATTTAAAAACAGTTTTTTTCTCCCCCTTCTTCCACCCACATTCAGATGCAGTACCTGCAAATGTCCAAGTCATATTTCCTGGTAGTTGCCTGGTGATAAAACAGGACTTAGGGCAATAGAGAGGCAGTGTTCTGCTCAGTGCAATTTAAGGTTTGTCTCATTCTCACTTTGAACCTTAGTTATTTATCTAATGATTTTGTTACTAATTGCCTCCATTTCTCATACAGTGACAACAGATTTCTGCAGACTGCCCAAACAGAAAACAAACAAAAAAAACAGTGTGAGCTGCTTAGTGATAGTTTAAAAGTATGCAACCTCTAGCAGGCACAGCCATATACTTTCTAATTTGTTCAAGATTGTAAAAGGATCTGTTTTACCTCAGACTTTGAAATTGAGATAATTAGTTATTTAATAGCTTTTTCTAACAAAAAAAAAAGCTGTGTTATTCTGTCAGTTAGCAAAATGGCAGAGAGTACTGACATTACATTGTGGAAGCATTTGTATTATTTTGTGCTCAGGTGATAACATGTCTGTCAGCTGCTGAGGAGCTCTACTTCAAATTTTGAAGAAGCACCTAAATATAGCTCCACGGTGCTGGTGGTGAGCTCTGTGGAGGAGGAGAATGGTTCCTGTAGCTAAAGCTGTCATTCTGAGGGACATTAACGAACTTGATTATGTGATGGAAGGAATGCCGCCAATATCAAATATGCAATGATGGAAAGTCAATACACTGAGAGGTAGATGTACAGTGGGCTGCACACTCTCTGGACAATATGACCAACAAATGCAAGACAACTGCAAAGGAGTAAGTAATTGGACTAACAGGTTTTCTCAGTAGGTAATTCTATAATCTAATATATTACTTTTTTAATTGTTTTTAAAAGTGATATGACACAATGTGCATGAATTGTAGGAACAAACAACATACTGTATGTCTTTAAGTTAGATTCTTTTTCTTTTAATTGAGAGATTTTTAGTTTTTTTTTTTTAATTGTTAAAATAATTTGAAAAAAACAAATTGTATTTATACATATTTGTAGAGATTTTTTTAAGCCTATTTGCTCATCTAACATTCAACNTTTTTTTTTTTTTTTACAGTACCTAAGGGTTTGTCTTTGGGTGCATTTGATACTTATTTTTTGTCTTCTTTATACACCAGTAAATATGAAGATGTCGAGACATTTAGGTGAGGAGAAAAAGCTAAATGTGTCATTTTATTTGAAATATAATAATATAACCTGTTGATGCAGACCTCTGTTCAGGTCTAATTCTCTGATTTTAAATGATGCGTTGCTTTTATATTCATCCAACAGCAGCAGGACGAGACGCTGATATTTCGATCCCAGTGCAATGTGGCTTTCACCTGACTAACAGGCGCAGAGGGGATTCTGCCTGAAGCCTCAGTGAATGGATCGAGGAGCTGTTGCTCAAAATAGCTGATCAATAAGACATCAGTGAGAATTAGATCTCTCTGGGCTTGTTGCAATGTGAGAGAGAACAAAAACACACCAGGAATGATTTTATCCTCTGCAGAATAATTTCTACTATTTACAATAAAAAGCTCAGAATTATTTTTGTGATCAATTGGTTAAGTTAAAAATGATACCTATAATTTCTTAGTAATGGTACTGATATAAGCAATGCCTGTAAATGGAATGGAATATTCAAAGGTGTTTAAGTAAAGCTATGGCTGCAAGTTATCTGCAAGTAATACAGCTGATTTAACGGATTGTGGCGCTCAGCCTCTCCAACTCAAGACATGCAGTAAATCATTAAACAGGTCACATGACTGGGTATGCGTAACAAGCTAAAGGTGGCTTTTTATATGTAAAATTATGTTTTTAAAAATGTTACATAATTTTTGGCTTTAAGCAAGGATTATTTAAACAATAGCAAACTGCATTTGTGGAGGCTATTTTCAGCTATGGATATTACACATTTGTTGCCCCAGGGAAGTATTTACAGCAGCAAATGTGGGACCAAGTGCGAACATCCATCACAATAAAGGGAACCCACTGCTGTGACGCTGCACAGACGTAGATCTGCGACACAAAGGAATGAGCTCTGTAAGAAGGCAGTATTTGTCAGGATGAGTTTATTACTACTTTTGATCTTTGCACTGGAAGAAGTTTTTAAAAAGTTTAAAAAATAATAATAATATGCAATATACTTTGGAACTGACATAATTCACTGGCTGCATCCGTGACTTCCTCCTTAAACTTCCATCCAGTCCATCCAAAATCTACCCTTTCACAGTGATGGTAGTAAAACCTCCTCCTCTCCTCTCCTCTCTCTGCTGAGGATGGACTCACAGCTACAGTAAAACTTCTACTACACTGTATAAAAAAATGTATAAAATAATTTTTACAAGTCTATTAATTCTGAAATCCAGCATTAGCAACAAAGGGATAATTTTTTAAGAAGAAAAATCCCTAAACATACCAGACTCATCACCACAATAAATAGAAATGCAAAATAGCTCAATTCTAGATTTTCCATAATCTACAATGCCACTTAATAAAGTTTGTCACTCCATTAAGTTCATATCAGCAGCCATAAAATTTACTACAACACATGTCTGTGCTGTTCACACTTCAGCTGATGGCTTCTTTCACGCATTCTGGTTATGCTCCCGATTTCAGGGGTTTCGGTCAGAGGTCGTGAACGCGCTGCTCCCTCCAGCATCCCTCCCTGCTCATAAATTTCTGCTCTGGGCGAGGTCTCCACATTTCAAGTCACACAGTAGGCCCAGCATTCGTTTGAAAATCTCAAACAGTAGCCAAGAGCTTATCTGACTGAAGAGACAGAACTCATCTGTCACCCACTAGGTGAATTTGCTCATTAAACTTTACAGCTTAGAGAACCTCACAGCTATCTCCAACGACAGCGTGCTCTGTCTTCTTACAGTTTTTGCAGAGTTGATCTTCCAGCATGTAAATAGATTCTAAATGCATTCTCATTTGTACTGCAAAAAAATATATAAAATGGTAAATTAAATGAAAATATGAAGTTAGAGAGAAAGTGAGGGATGCAGCTCTTCTTCTGCCCTCAGGTGAATGAAGGTTGTGTCATGCCAGTTTGACACCACTGCACTTGTTAAAGTAAAAATGGGTTCTGCTCAGTGGGTCGAGGACGGATCACATCAGCAGTGGCCATGAAACCTTGAGAACGCCTGAATGCACCGGCGACTCCTCCGACATCACCTCTGATGTGCTGATCACTGCTACAGTCCCTGGAATGAACACACATCTGATCGATGTTAATACTGCTGCACAGTGCTGCACCTGACATCAGTTTATCTAAAACATTTTGGTTCTTCTTCTTAATCATCATTTTACGTCCCCTTTCATTCAAACGAGACGTGAGATTTGGGGCACGCTTTTCCATCTTTATGTCTTGCATTTCTTTTTATTTACTTGTAATGAGGGCGGCAGTTAAACGAATATTTAATATAACTTTTAGTAATTAGTTAACTAATTAGTAATGTTTACTAATTATTGATATATTTTACTTATTTACATTGTTTAACAAATAATAATTTTACAAATAATTTAGTATATATAATATGTATTCTACAGCTGGTAAGAATAAGTGAAATATATTTTCCTGATACAGGCACTGAATATTTTATATACCATAATATGTATTTATTTGATTACCAAATATTACTTTTGCTTTGCAGCAAATTTGAAAATAGTAATTTTAAATACTGCTTTAGCCTCAGATATGTGGTGTCCTTTTTAACCCACTAAGTAACCATCATTTCTCATCATGTGAGGTTCATTTGGTTGAGAAATCCTACCAATGGCTGGACAAAGCTGGACTGACAGACATCACAGAGGCACTAACCATGGCAGCACAGGAACAAGCTCTGAGCACAAGATCAATAGAGGCTGGGGTCAACCACACCAGGCAAGACCCCAGGTGCAGGCTGTGCAGAGATGCCCCATCGTAGTGGTGGACAAACAAAGGAAGAAGGTCGTAGTGATAGACGTTGCAATACCAAGTGATGGCAACATCAGGAAGAAGGAACACGAGAAGCTCGGTGAATACCAAGGGCTCAGAGAGGAGCTGGAAAGGAAGATGAAGGTAACAGTGGTCCCCGTGGTGATCGGAACACTCGGGGCAGTGACCCCCAAACTGGGAGAGTGGCTACAGCAGATTCCAGGAATGACATCCGAGATCTCTGTCCAGAAGAGCGCAATACTGGGAACAGCCAAGATACTGCGCAGGACCCTCAAGCTCCCAGGCCTCTGGTAGAGGACCTGAGCTTGGAGGGCAAATAGACCGCCCGTAGGGGCAAGCTGGGATTTTTTTTTTTTATATATATATTTTTTAAAATCCCCACTCCTACCCTGCGAGCAGTCTTTTTTTGTCCTCCTAGCTCGCGTCGTCTGCAAAAGGCCTGGGAGCTGCACAATATCTTAGCTATTCCCAGGACTGCACTCTTCTGCAAAGCGACCTCAGGATTTTCAGCTCATACTCGGCACAGATGTTCCTGTATACTTTGCCAGCCACTTGGTTATGGTGTTCCATGTATGCTCTGCCTGCTAGCATCTTGCACCCTGCTGGATTGTCTCAGGGGCAACTCTGCACAGCCTGCACCTTGCCTTGTGTGGTAGACCCCAGCCTGCTCATCTTAGCTGCTGTGATGCCTGACAGGAGTTTCCATGTTGTACTGAGGGAGGTTATGGGCCAGTAGTTGGATGGGACTGGTCCCTTCTGGGGATCCTTGGGAATCACGACTGTCTGGCCTTCAGTCAGCAGTTCTGGGTGTGTCTTAGCTTCTAGCAGCTGGTTCATTTGTGCTGCCAGGTGCTCATGGAGTGTAGTTAGCTTCTTTAGCCAGTAGGTGTGAATCATGTTAGGACCTGGTGCTGTTCAGCTCTTCATATTTGAGAGTCTTTCTTGGATGTCTTCCACTGTGATGGTTACTGGATCCTGTTCAGGGAGGTTGCTGTGGTCTGCTCTTAGATCCACTGAGCCTGGTGCTGTGTGTTGCTTCCTTCTCCCATGTGCTCTTCCACTATTGCTCCATCTCCAGTCTTTGTGGGGGGCTGTTCTCATATTGTTCCCCTGCCACTGAGAGCACGCCTTGGTGGTGGTTCAGTGGAGAACATCTGGCTTATTCTTCTGGCTTCTATCTCTCTGGTATCCCTCTTCAGGCTCTTCAGACTTCCCTCCGTGCTGCCTTGATCTTAATCTCTAGTCTTCCTTTCCATTGATATTTATAGATGACAGGTGTGTAAGCTGCATATTGTCTCCTTGTTAAAATAATGGTCATTTTCTAACGAAAGTTTTAAATCATATTTTTGATGTTCCGTTCAGTTTTGTGTCGTTTCTGAAAAACCTGAAAAAAATAACTTAGGCCATTATTTTAACAAGGTGACGATGTTAACCGGCAGAATGTAGGTTAAAAGTTACCAAAATTAGTTAAATTCTCTCTATCTTTTTTTTAAAATAATGTTTCTTCATTATTGTACACATGTTGTTTTATTTTTATATAAATATTGTATAAATAAATTGACTTCATGCATCAGTTACAACATTATTTGTCTGTGTGATTCCCTGATTTCTTTCCTCCTCTTTCCCTCATTACGCGGCAGATGGGAAGAGTGAACAAATGTGATTTGCTCCCTCAGAGCCGAGAATGTTCCAGTGACTCATCCTAAGTTAATACTCTATAGTTCAGTGCTCTCCATGGGGACAGATAGAGATCCTACTACATAAACACTGGAATAAATTTGTAAATGTGGGCACACGCAAACACCCCGTACAATCATACATGTACAGAAGCCTCCGACATTGTGTGGCTCTGCTGTATTTCTGTATTTGCTCTTTGTGTAGTGGACTGCATTGCTCTGTAGTCTGTCCTGTCTGAGCCACAGGATGATGTGGATAATAGGCACAAAACTTCAAATTACTTGGATTTTTGTCATCTGATATATGAAAAAATCTTTGACTAAGAAAATGTTTTATTGGTGCTTTAAGCAAGTAAGTTTTGATCATCCACAAATATTGTTTCTGCTTATACGAACCGTTTGCAATTAACACAACCATAGTCTAAAAGCTGCACGTACCAAGTACTGCTGCCAATACCATGATGACAGAAACAAAGATACAAGCATGAAATACTGTATCTGTGGTCATACAGACAGTGTCCTACTGTTATTATCAGCACAATCTCCCTTTTTCTATAACATGTCACACTGGTTAGTAGTTGAAGGTCGATATTCCTAACTGCATTTTCTATGTGTGTCATCTACATCATGTGTAAATGTTCTGCATTTAATTACCACTAGATAATTCACCAAAGAGCATTAAAAGATCACTGTTCTGTTAATTTAATGGTCATCCTTATGTGAACACTGAACTAAAGGGGTCATTGCTTAGAATTAAAATTAACAGGCTTCACGCCCATGAAAATTTACCCCACAGTGGGGTCATTTAAATATCTTCAGAAACCAGTAAGAAGAAAAATTGAAGCATAGGAACTGGTCTTCCTGCAGCACAAACCTGATTGTGCATGCCCACTTGGTCTTGTTATAAATGCATGAGATGTGTTTTTTTTTCCTCTATATGATCACCCCCAACCTACACTGATCCGCTGTGGACAGGTTTTAATACAAACTCCTTAAGCAGCACAAAAATATAAATACAACATATTTTCATCTTCAAAGAACTGATCAAGCATATACTGAGAAAGATAAGATAGGCAATGAGGACAACAGAATTGTGCCATATTTACATTGTTTTGCTGAAATGTACTACATGTAAACACCAGACTGTATTAAAATCATATCTCATGTAAACGGTTGTTGGAAGATTTTCAAATCTTGAAAGCAAACAAAATGTGATTGAATGCAGAGTTTCAGCTCTAATTCAAGATATTCTATAAAAGTTTTACATGAACTATTAAGAATTACAGCCCTTTTTATACCCACATTTTCAGAGGTTTAAAATGAATGAAATAAACTCATATAAATTTAAATATAAAGCCTCTTTTTAATACTTAGACAAAAAAAAAAAAGAACAAAAACAGCCAATGCCTACATGTCTACCTGTGTTTCCTCCCTTGAGTTGCTCCGTTAGACCTTTACTGCAGCCACCTTCAGTTGCTGCTTGTTTGTAGGGCTTTCTGGGTTGAGCTCAGATGACTGACTTGGCCACTGAAGAATATCCCATTTCTTTACCTTGAGAAACTCTTGGGCTGCTTTTGCAGTATTCTTTGGGTCATTATCCATTTGCTCTGTGAAGTGCTGTCTGATCAGTTTTGCAGTATTTGGCTGAATCTGAGCAGAGAGTATAGCTCTGAAAACTTCAGAATTCATCCTGTTACTTCTAGCAGCAGTCACATCATTAATAAACACTAGAGGCCCGGGCCCCCCTGGCAGCCACATAGACCCATGCCATAGAGCTGCCTCCACCATGTTAGATAATGTAGTATGCTTTGGATCATGAGCTGTTTCTCTCCCTCCTATCATTCTGGCACACGTTAACCTTGACTTAACATTTTGGTTTGACAGTTTTTCTTAACTGTGTTTAAATGCTTTCTGCCAAAGTCCAATCTGACCTTGCTAGTCTTGAGTGTAATCAGTGGTTTGCACCTTGTTGTAAATCCTCATATTTCCATTCACGAAGGCCTCTCTTGATTATAACGTGATACTTCAGCCTCCTCAAGACTAGTCTTGACATGGTTAGATGCTGTGGAGTTGTTTATCTTAACCATGGAAATAATCATCGTGCACTTGAGTTGTCTTCTGTGATCTTTCAGGCCTTTCGGTGTTACTGAGCTGGTCAGTGCATTACTTTTTTTTTCTTCTAAAGTTGGGATGAGGCCTCACCTGGCCATGAAACTGCTTGTCAGTCAATTGTCCCATTAATTCTGAACCTGTCAAAACGGGGGACTGCGTATAAGAATGGCTGTAATTCCTACACTTCAATCACACATTGATTGTTTGATTTACAATCCACTGCGGTGGTGTACAGAGGCAAAATGACAAAAATTTGTTTTTGTCTGCACGTTATGGAGGACACTGTATTTAATGGTTTCTTTATGATTCCAGATCTTCCACACTCAGACTGCTATTTATAGCACAAAGGAACAGTGAGGTAGAACTGATGTGGACTTTAGACATGAACAGTTTAAGGGAAGTGGTCATGGTAGTCACAGATGTTGCTCTTCCGAAGTGAACTGAGGACGAAACCTGCTAACCAAATTTGTTTCATTGCAATGAATCTAAGTTAACCAGAGAGATTTTTTCCACCCCAACTGAGCTCAGACTAACAGAAAGCTCTGTGTGTGTGTGTGCGTGTGTGTCACTCTATTTTTGGAGGCAGAAGGGTTTTATTGATGCAGAGAGGCTAATTTAACCTGCCTCCACTGTGTCTGACCCACATATATAATGATCTCATAATGATGCAGGTCTGTTGCTCCTGGTGCTTCGTGACAACTGAGGTCCATCTTTTGTGTCATTTACATCCAAAATGCTTTATTAAAAAATTCATGAATTTAATTAATTACAAATTATGTTTCAGAAAAAATAAGAATTAAAGAACTGAATTCATCCAGAGTTAAATAGCTTAAATCTTTTAAAGATTTAGGCTCTCAGACAGGTAAACACCACTGGGGCTGCTGCTAAAACAATAAGGCTAAAACTACATTATGCATATCAAAGCATTAATTTAATGAAATAACAGCTGTAATCTGTCATTTCCTTGCATGTCTTGATGACAGAACTGTAAGTCTGCACACATTCAGCATTTCTGGCTGCTTTCCTTGTTGGCTTCAAATAAGCTAAACATTATTAATATAGCAGGTCCTTTCCAGTTGTGCTGACCACAGCACTTAAAGCGCATATACAGTGTTTATATTACAATCATTTTCCTTTCGCTGACACACACATAATACTTTGCAGCAAATGTGTTGCCTTTAGTATGACATATTTAACATTGTAATATATTTTTTAATATTATAGTTTGAGCGTCATTTAAAATATAAACAACTTCATGTAAGTATTTAGCTTGATTGTTGATGTTAGGTTAGGATAAGTGAAGCCACATAAGGTAAAAATCCTGGCCTTGATCACTTTTGTAGTACAGGCTGCAGTTGTATGTTTGGGTCTTGTAATATTTGTAGACTTTGTATATATATATATATATATATATATATATATATATCACAGCAAAGTTGGCCAGCATGTTATCATTATAACTTCAAAAGCTGATAAGGTCCATATCTGTTTACCACTTGCTGCATAAAGTTTGCTTTGTGTAGGTTTAGACAAAAATGATTCAACACATAACTTAAATAAACTTAAATGATGAACCTCATGTAGTGGATTTATGTGACTTAGAATGGACTTGATACTCTATAGACAAATTACACAGTGAAAGAGGCCAGATGCTGGCTGTGCATCACTCTGAGGAGCAGATGTCTTACAGTTAGCCACTGCTAGTCACATGTTCTGGACATGTCAATATTTCAACTGCCTCTGCCACGCTGACACAAATGTAAGCAGCCATGTGACCTACACAGATAGCCTGGAGCTGGTACTGCCACATAGCCAATATCTGGGTCATTGTTTAGCAACCTTTCATGGAACTCAATTTATGTTGAGACTTGTGGGTCGAATTAAATGTTGCTTGCAGTAGGTAGGAGGCTATAAAAAAGGTTTCAATGTACAGGTTATTTAAAGGTGGGCTGGTAAGGGAATAGGATATATTAGATTTGTTCCAAGATGTGAAATGTTAATTGCTCTCAAGTCCTTTTCTTCGTTCAACCTTGACTGAAAAGCAGAACTTGCAGGGCAGAAGCTGTTGCAGAGTCACCTTTATGTCTGCTGAAGAAGTGTTTTGTTGTAAACATCGCACAAAACATTTATACTTCACACACTTGTGTTCATGCACTGTATTGTCAAAGGTATTCACTCACCCATCCAAATAATTGAATTCAGTTGCTCCAGTCACTTCTATGGCCACAGGTGTATAGAACCTTGCAAGGCAGATATGGGGTAAGATAACTGTCAAAAAGAATGTAAGTGTAAGGAGTGTAAATTCGTACACGTAAGTCAATAAACGTGCATAAATATAAGATTTGTATTTCGA
>JASGAU010352460.1:0-12006 GCA_030220045.1 Australoheros facetus | reverse complement strand
TTAAATTGGTTTGATGTTCCGAAACACGTAAGTGTGACAAACATGCAAAAAAAACAGGAAATGAGGAAGGGGGCAAACACTTTTTCACACCACTGTATATTGAGAAACGAAAATAAAGATTTTATTATAATATTTCAAGATCACAATAATGTTCCAATTTAAAACTACAACAAAAACCGAACTGACAAAAATAAAATGCACTTCAATTGGATACTTATAATTTACTTCCGCGAGCCGCACAGAGCCGCAGATTAAGCCTGGATGAGCCGCGGGTTGCCGACCCCTGGTTTAGGGGAAGGATCCAAAAAGCTCTCTCAGAGATTTCAGCTGTCAGTTTCCACTGTGAGGAACATAGTGAGTAAATGGAAGACCACAGGCACAGCACATATTGGCATTAGCACTTAAAAAATGTCTGAGTAGTATTAGTAATTTATAGCCAACAGCCTGTGTTGTTTATGGTTTTTTTTAATCAAATTGTCAAGGAAATCCATCACTAGAGTAAAGAACACATATGCCAAATTTCATGTCTCAGCTGCTTGTGGTTTTGTGATTTACTGTAAAGGTAAACCTCACAGACGGACAGTTGGAATGACAGTACAATATCCTCCCGCTTAATTTTGTGATGGAGGATAATAAAAACTGATCATATGCTGTCTTCTTATCTAGTTTGGACCAACAAATGTGAACCTGGCATCCTCTTTATAGACAATGAACATTTTTGCAGAGTGATGTCACTAACCATCAAGAACCATGCGAGCAGCAATGGCTGCTGGGTATCCAACAGTTTTGGCCATGGCTGAGAAGCCGATGGGGTCACCATACACCACCAGACTGATGTGTTTGGTCTCCAGCTCGCCAGTTGGATGGCGAATGCCCACATCGTTTCTCATGATGATCATGTCTCTTTCACCCTTACCTGACAACAGGAGAGAATTGATTAGTTTATGCCTCAGTGTCACATTCTTCGCCCTCATTCTTCTAGTGTCCATGATAAATGAGCTCACCGAAGGAAAGCTTAGCTTCCAGATGCTTTGCAAGAGCAGTCAGAATGCTCTCTGCATGAGGCACAAGCTCATCGCTAAGCATCCCAAACCTGCAGAGACAAAAAGGAAGATATTTTCCTTACAATAACATAACCATTAAAAAAACATACTAAAAGCTCTGAAGAAAATTACTCTACACACTGTGGCAGCAGCCCACGTGTCCTTGGCTAAATCTAAAGAGATGAGCATTTGCTTTTTGTGGCTGGGTTGCTGGTGAATTGAATAAATGAACAACAAGTCTTTCAATTTCAGCTGCAAGCACATTGGCTTTTTAGCCTTTAACAACATAGATGGAATGCTTCCAACAGTTCACTTTTACTGTCAGAGGAATTTACATTTCAATGCCAGTATGACCCTCTTCCCTTCACTGCCAGCACTGCAAGAACAATGATGGTACGAAGCCTTGGTCTGAAGAGACCCTTGGAAAAGCTAATTTAAACTGAAGTTTGTGCATGCTACACCACTTCAAGTGTACTCGTTGGGCAGGCAGTGAAAAGCGTGTGGAAGACACACAACCTCAGCCTTGCTCTTGGGATGTGTACAGCAACAATGTAAACTCAGAAGAGCAGTATTGGTCTCATCTGCTCACAGCCAAATAGAATTCCAAAGATTTTATTTAAAGTGGTGCTATGAAGGATTTAGTCCCACCAAATGAAGAAATGCCTGCTTAATAGAAATTGTTTCAGGCTTTGTGTTATTTTCACAATGACAAAACGTGCCCCTTAACTTTCTGACTTAATAGGGACAAGAAACTATTTGAGCATGTGACACAAGTGTTTTCCTTCTCATGGTCTCATACTGGCCAAATAAATCTCACATCAAATAAGGGGAAACCAAAAAGCTTTAATGAAAAAAATACTTAGGTTAAACTGATTTTTAAGTTTACAGTATGAAGTATAGATCTGACTGTGAAACCCAAATGTCTGTCACAAGTGGTTAGCCAAAGCTGGGTGTGTGTTAAATACATTTTTTAAAAAGTGAAAAATAGTTAAATTTTTGAGATACTTCAAGACTTTTAGAGGATCCATGGCCACCCTGTGAGAGTTGAGTAGATGTGGTGACCTTCTCCAAATAGTACTAAGAAAACATTTGTTGTGATCATAAAAGGAGAGAGAGAGCGAGCTCCATTTCCTCTTCAGGTTGCTAAAAGAAATGTTTATGCATCACATTTGGCGTGTTACCATCTCAGGGTGTCCATCCTGAAGTCATCCTGCCCAATGTGTTCATATACAGCTTGTTGATAGGCATCGTGGGAGATGGAAGAAGGCAAACCCATCTGATGACAGAGGAGTTCTTTCTGTAGAGAGCAGAGAAACGAAGAAATCACTGGGAACGCTTTCACATTTTCTATCTCCTAACTCCTCTTTAGCACCTACTAGGGTTGTTATCTTGATTTTCTTATCCTTTTCTTCTGGGAGATTGTGTGTTTGCGTGTGTGTATTTATGTGTATGTGGATATACATAGCCAGTATGTGTCTGTGTGTGTGTACAGCTGGGCATGGGTCTAGGACTTGCTGAGCCAAGACCCCCGTAGGACATGTTTGTGAGGGGTGGAGGGTTGCCAGGGTTTCTTGGTCGTTGCTGCCCCCTCCCTGAGGTGTGGATGTTTTGTGGTTCCGAGCCATGTGGGGGGTTCTGCCGGGTGCCAGGTGATTCTTGGGTGCTTGGTGCCCTGAGCCCTGTTCACAGCTTATGCTGGGGTGGCCGGCCTCTGGCGGGCTTGGCTGCTCGCTGCCTCTGGGGCACTTGCCTTTTGGTCATGGGGGCTCTGGCTGGGCATCCCTCTTCCTTCTGCTGAGGTGGGCATGCAGATGATATTGGGATGTGTATCCTTGGTTCTTCAGCGCTCCTGGGGTGCGGCAGACGGCCCAGGTCTTCTGGGTCCTTCTCTTTGTCTCGGGCTTCTGTGTGGGGGGCATCATTGTGCCTTCTCACCCTCATTACCAAGTACAATTCATGACAAGCACACAATGGACAGTCACTTATGCTTCTCACTCATACACACACACACACAGAGATAAACAAAGCGAGATTGTGTGCTTGTTCCTGTTTTCTGTTGTTTGTTTTTTTGTTTTTATTGTGTGTTTTGTTGCAGATACAGCAGTTGGTGATTACCAACCACCCCCAATCTCTCTATCATTTCTTCTGCCCCTTCCCACTAGCCGGCTCTGGTGTTGTTGTGCCATGCAATTTAAACATGTAAATAAAGAAACAAAGAAAGAAAATGAAAGAAACTAACATGACTAGCATACAATAGAGCTCCCCTCAGCACAGCAAAGGTGTTTGGCATAACAGAGCATGCAGACAATACTTGTCCCAGTATTTTTAACTACTGGGACAAGACAAGTTAAAAAAATAATAAAATAAAAATGAAAAACGTTCCTACCCATGAAACAGGTGATGAAGTGTGCTGCAGGATGGGACTGGGCTTGCTGTCGATTAGACCCAGTTTAACAAAACTATTCATGGCCTTCGAGAAACCCTGTGAAATAGAAGAAGAGCTGAAGTAAATATCATGCCGGCGGCAGGCGCATTTTCCACCTACTCCACCACTCTGAGCCGTCTACTTGTTAATTTTCCGAAAAAAACATTTTTTTGCGCCGTCTGCCATCTCCATTTGCAGCGCCATGTGGACACACGTTGCAATATTTACGTTCTTTCAATCTAAGCCATTTGATTGGTTCACAACTGCCATGTGATTATTCATATCGTCTGCTGCCGTCATGGCTTCGGTCTCGGTCATAAGGTGCCTGCTACTTTGGCATGCCCCCCTGCTACTCCAAAACAATTTGAAAGCCCTGAATGCCAAAACAAATTGGGTTTCAGGCCCAGAGAATTATTTTTCATATGTGGAAAATGTATTATTTTTAACTACTGTGGGTTTGGTCTTTGTAAATTTACAAGGACACAGGACACTGTTTTGCACACCTCAAGATCATAGATCATACCATTCCTTGATGGCTAACCTGATAACTAATGCAGGATTTATACTTCTGTATTAAGGCCATACCATACTTGCACTGTAACCTGATGTGCACCTTCCTAGAACTGCAACTATACATCACATTGACACAGCCTGCAGGAATTGTTAGTGGTTCATTAGTACTGTCAGTTCCTCCTATGCATATCTGCCTACTTCTTCTGCTGTAATTTTTCAAACTGACCACAAGAGTTTGGATCAACTTGAAGAGAGACACTCAACCACCAAGTAGTGTTTTTGTGCCAAAATTGCAGCGCAAGAGTAAGCATAATAGTTTTTTGGCACCTTATACTTATCGCATGTGCATTTGGTTAGTATTAAACTGAAAATTTTGTGCTCCTATTGTCTAAATACGGCCACTCTTGTCTCCAAAAATACTGTAAGCCACCATTGCTACCTCTTAGCCTCTTGGCATTAGAATCTTTAGGTGACAGAAATGCGCAAGTTCTAGAACACCGGGTTTAGAATACCTTGGTAGAACTTAATAGAGTGCATATTATTAATCCTTTATTTATACAGGAAAATCTCTTGAGACTCATTGTCTCATTTACAAGAGAGACCTGTTGAAGGCTGTCATATGAGCCTTAGTGACTTGCAAATGGCAACGTAAGAACAATGAATAAGAAATGCTACATCATTTAGATACATATATGGCATCATTTTGAAAATCCTAGGTGACATCTTTTTCCAGCTTTTGCATTTATAAGATTTACAGAAAACTTGACCTCTGACCTTGAGGTCAAGGTCACCAAAATTCAAACTTGTCTGATATTTTTTAGTGGATGCATCTGTGGTATGAATTTGAACATACCAGCTGACAGTGTTCTTGAATTATCTTGTTCACAAGATTTTCAGAAAAACTTCACCTTTGACCTCAGACCTTGAGGTCAAGGTTGCCGAGATTCAAACTTGTCTGAGATTTTCAGTAGATGCACCTATGGTATCAATTTTAATGTCACACTGTTTTCACATTATTGTGTTCACAACAGACAAAGTGCTCATGTGTAGAAAAAAGTGCCTTTTTGAATTGGTGTGAACAAGTGAATGAGACATATTGTATAAAGCACTTTGAGTGCTCAAGTACAGTAGAAAAGAAAAGCTCAGGCTTCAGTCTAAGAACCAGTCCATTTACCATTTACAAAGTTGAAACTTGGCAACCACCTGCCTAACCGGTGGGGTGACGACAATACCCCCATCAGCCTTTTTAGGCTGAGGCATAAAAACTAACCTGGTAGGAGCAAAACTGCAGGGTCCAAAACTCATGGGTTTCAACACAGTGGCTATTTACATCTATTTAAATCTAATAATTTAATTATTAGATTATTACTCATAATAATGTCATAATAATCAACCAGGCCAAAGCTGATGGCTGCACTGTAAGTAATAATAATAATCTGTTTAATTGTTTCTTAAGAATATTCAATTCTGTATAGGAGTTGTATTTGCATGTTCAGTGTGTGTTATACCTTAAAGCGCAGTGTTCCTCTGATGAGCGTGTGTGCCGTCTCTATTCCGTATGGCTCAGCATACTTGGTGCTGTCGCGATTTGGAAATCCCTCAAGGTTGAACCCTGGAAAGAAATCCATTGGCATGGTGGAATCCATCAGAGAGCCGCCAGCTGGGACACTCACCACCTCAAAGACAGACCAAAAAACTTTTCTCCTTACTTTTCTCTTGTTTATACTCCACTCTGCATTTAATCATTAATTGTTATTAATCCCTGGCTCTCTTCCACAGCATGTCTTTTCTCTCCTCTCAGCCCAACAGGTCACGGCAGATGACTGCCCCTCCCTGAGCCTGGTTCTGCTGGAGGTTTCTTCCTGTTAAAAGGGAGTTTTTCCTTCCCACTGTCGCCAAGTGCTTGCTCATAGGGGGTCGTTTTGACTGTTGGGTTTTCTCTGTATTATTGTAGGGTTTATTTACTGAAGGTAATTACAGGCACATACTTCACAGAAAATGTATGGTCTTTTGAGACTTTATTACCTGGTTGTCATTGAGGAAGATAGCAGGGCTGATGGTGTTGAGAAGGACGCCATATGGGCTCCAGCTGAACTTGTAACGAAGAGGATTATCTGAACACTCAGGAGCAGGAAGACCACCACAGAACGAGCTGTATGACTCCACCTTAATATTTCATGTAATGAAGAATAATCATTTAAAAAAAAAGTGGTCAGACAGTTATATAAATTTGTGGCTATAGCTGATGTAGTGTTTTATGATAATAAAATTATAAATTTGTCAAAATCTTAGGACAGCAATTATGTACACTGTATATACACTGTATATATCTATACTTCTGGGTCAATGACATCAATAAGTGTTACTGATGTCTGAAGATTTATAAAGTGCACCAATAATATGTCCATAAGTGTGATCTGTGATCCAATAGCTCAGGCTTCAGTGTGAGCTGTACAGACAGAAGCCTGAACCAAGATTAATGATTGACTCAAAATAAATGATTAATCTTGAGTTAAGTTTAAAGTGTTTGGACTTTCAGAATCTGAACAAAATTCAATTCAAACTGTTTACATTAACAGGTTCACTTGTTCTTTTTAAGGTTGTAGCCTGATTAAAAAGGAACTCCCAACGTGTGACGTTGTGTATGAACTAGAGAACGTGTGAAACTGAGCAAGTCTTCAACATAAAACTTTCATTCATACTGATCCATTATACAGAGTGACTGTCTATGCATGCTCATGCACTGTTTATCTGGCACACACAAACATGGAGTATATGTTGACTTACAATGCAGCCATCAGCTTTGGCCTGGTTGATACAATCCATGGCCAACATGTGGTCGATGCCCGGGTCCAGGCCCATCTCATTCACAATAGTGATGCCTGCTTCCTTGGCACTAATGTCCACACAAATACATTCAGTATAAATACACATTTTAATTTTATGCACCAAAATCAATTTCTTAAAATGTTATTGTGTCGGATACCATATTTTTTTAATGACTATATTCCTATGGGGACCTTTAATGTTTTTTGTTGTTGTTGTTATTTATTTCACTTTTTCTTCCAGGGAAACTGGAAACAAGGCTAATATTAGCCTGTGCAGCCGTGCATCCCAAATACTAAACTAATTTATTATAATTTAACACTAATTTATTAATACCACTGAGGATGATAAGATAAGAGAAACATTTATCGAAAGCAGTCCTGAAATCTTAACAGATTTCTGGCTTCTCTGCACTTGGTCATCACCAGCTCTGCAGCGCCTTCATGGCAGGACTAAGGTAGCTCGCAGTCACCATGTTCACCCTCCTCTTTATACAGTGTTTGGCGATGAGTGGATGGAACGAGTAAGGCAGCATGCTGAGGAGCAGAAGAAAAAGGTGAGGTGGTTTTTAGTTTAGTCTAATGGTGTAATGTTGAATCCTAAAAAACTGTCCAAAAATAACTGGGCTCCAGTAAATGACAACTTGCTGTACCTGATGACCAAGTCATGATCTCTGACCAGAGAGTCTAAGTGTCCTTCCTGGATGCTAGCGTCCAGCACAACAGGGATGGTGTTGGGGTATTTGGCCGCTAGGTCCTCTGCCTGGTTCAGTAGAATTGATGCTAAACACAAACATAGAAAACATAAAAAACAGACTGACTAAAAGGTGCACATAGCCACTGTGACATTTTTTTTTCAGTCGTTGTTTTACTATGTGATGCACTGTGCCAACTAAGTTAGCTGTCAGCTATATGTCCGTCCTTTATATACAGTCAATGGCACACTATCGTTATAATAAGGCCAAGGGGATTAAAATCCTAAATTGTACAAAAGGCCCAATAGTAATTTTTAGAAATGTTTTATCAATTTTACTAGAGTGGAAACAATACAATGATGTACGATAAACTGTAACTGAACATCTGAGTGAACTTCCTCAGCTTGAATAAGTCTCACAGCCGTCTAACAGCCTTCAAATCTAAGCTTCTTAATCAAGCTATTTTTACAATACATTTAGAAAAAGAAACCTGAAGAGCTACAGCCAACAATAAGATTGTTTAAATTAAAAACAAAAAATTCTTTGACTCAAATGAGTTTTGCAGTGTCCAACATGACAACAGACATAGCAGCAGTATAATCTAATAGGCTACCAAGCACAGTGTACTGGCTGACACGAGTGCTTGTTGCACTGATAAACAGAGCCCCAAAGCCTCATCTCAGTAGCAAGCACATACAGCTATGCTAACAGAGAAAACATGGTCAGTCAATTTAACTGCTTACAGTTAAACTTTGTTTGACAGAGCTGCATTAATTTTAACACTGTTCCATTGTGGTGGCTATACCAGTCACTGAACCCTCTCAGTTCTTTCAATTAACCCTCAATAAACACAAATATTGACCCTAGATTTAAAGAGTCTCCTGAAAATGTTTAGAAATAACAGGTGTTTTAATAACTAATATGCATTTTAATTCACCAAAAAGCCCAAGACTTTTCAGCTTTTTCAAAGTTTAAAAGCCAAACTCACCAACCGTGACCTGTGTCCCTTGATCACGGGTCAGATACTCCACAACAGGTCCAGTAACATATCCTGAACCCAACAGCAGAACTCGCTTCATGCCAGCCTTCTTCATGATCTGAGCTTTCTCTCTGAAGGACATTGGACAGGCTGCATTAGAAACCAGTTTTTTATAAAGCTCAGTAACCGTAACAGTAACTTCATCATGTGGCGAAGTTACACACTGAACCACACAGATTTGAAAAACTGGGACATACAATGTAAGTTTGTAAAGACTGAAGCACCAAAGGGAAAGTGCAAATTTAACATCTTAGTAAACATCCTATTATCAAATAGTTTTTGAAAAAATTTGAGAAAATCTGTGAAGATAACACCTGTTTGTAAATAAAAAAAAGAAATTCTAGTGATGCAGCTGATGACAATCAGATTCCATCCTCATTCACGTTTCCACCTGGTCCTTAAAAAATGCATGACTGGAGGGAAACCACATCTGTTAATTTTTGTGGCCAAAACGTTTAAACCAACTAACTCTGACTCTATACACATTTAGTTTTGAATGATCAAACTATAACCGGGGTCCCACCCTGGAGCCAGGCCTGGGGAGGGAGCTCGAGGGAGAGTGTCTGGTGGCAGGGTGCAGCCTGAAGAGATGACATGGGCCCACCCTGCTGTAGGCCCACCACCCGCAGGAGGCATTGTAGGGGTCAGGTGCAATGTGTGTTGGGTGGTGGCCAAGGGCAGAGGCCCCGGAGGACCGATCCCTGGCTATCGAGACGGGCTATTTGGACACAAAATGTCACCTCTCCGGTGGGGAAGGAGCTAGTGTGTGAGGTTGAGGGATACTGGCTAGATATCGTCAGGTTCACCTCAACGCATGGCCTGGGCTCTGGAACCAGTCGCCCTAAGTTCCTAAAGGCTCTGGATGTTGTAGGGCTGTCTTGGTTGACACACCTCTGCAACATCACGTGGCGATCTGGGGTGGCGCTACTGGATTAGGGCTGGTGGTCCCCATCTTTAAAAAAGGAGACTGGAGTGTGTGTTTCAACTATCGGGGGATCACACTTCTCCGCCTCCACAGTAAGGTCTATGCCAGGGTGCTGGAAAGGATGTGGTAATGTTGGCTTCATCGAGTGGTAGCCTCCAGCTCACAGAGGAACAGTTCGCAGCCGAATGTGAAGCGGCTGACATGAGAATCAGCACCTCCAAGTCTGAGGCCATGGTCCTCAGCCGGAAGAGGGTGGAGTAACCACTCCAGCTCGGGGACGAGTTGCTGCCCCAGGTGGAGGAGTTAAAGAATCTTGGGGTTCAAGTATCTTACCTGTTTTACCTTATTCACGAGTGACGGGAGAAGGGAACAGGAGATTGACAGACGGATCGGGGCTGCATCTTAAGTACGCTGCACCGGTCTGTCATAGTAAAGAGGGAGCTGAGTGTAAAAGCAAAGCTGTGGATTTACCGGTTGATCTACACCTGATGGTCATGAACTTTGAGTAGTGCCCGAAAGAATAAGGTCACAAATACAAGGGGGAGAAAGGAGCTTCCTCCGAAGGGTGGCTGGCCTCTCCCTTAAATATAGGGTTCAACCTATCTTTAAGGGAGAATCCTCAGAGCGCAGCCATTTGGGAGGGGCTCAAAGCAGAGCCACTACTCCTCCACATCCAAAGGAGCCAGTTGAGGTGGTTTAAGTATCTATTTAGGATGCCTCCTGGGAACATCTCTTGAGTGAGGTGTTCCGTGCATGTCCTACCAAGAGGAGCCCTCCGGATCGGACCCAGGATATGCCTCGGGGTCCGTCCAGATGAGCTGGTGGAGGTGGCTAGGAAGAGGGAGGTCTGGGCTTTTCTGCTCAGGCTGCTGCCCCCGCAACCCGGCCCCAGATAAGTGGAAAAGGATGGATGGATGGAGCTATTAAAATTGGGATACACCTATCTTTTAAAAAATAAGCAAATAACTGTGTAGAAAGGTTCAAGTAAATGTTTTGGTTATAACATTTACTTGTTATATGTGTGTATAAAGTCAAAATGGCAGCAATAGGGAGGATAGCGTGTGACTGCTGAGAGATTGGACTGAATCAAGACAAGAGGAAAGTTGGGAGTAGATAAAGGAGGTAGAACATTGAGAAAAAAGAATATTTAAAAAAAAAAAAGTTCTTATATTTGTATGGAATAAGAGTTGTCTTATTTGTAAATCATAAACAAAGCATCATGTCATCCTAGAAAATGATGGTTCACCACTATCCTTCCAATGCATGAGACGGTAGATAATTCAATTTTAGTGGTTTCAGCATTCTCCTTACCCGTTTTCTTTGCTTAATACAGGCCAATGATTTGACCCATCTGAAACTTCTGAAACTGAGTAATAAATTTCCACGATCAAAGGATATGACATGACATCGTGTCTTCCAACATGATCATTTAGGGTGAAATAGCCAACCACAAGCCAAATGAGTTCAATAATTATCCAGTGGAAGGCTCTTAATCATTTGCTTACAATTGCTTGAATCTAGCTTGTGACTTTTTCAGGCCAGGAAATTTTGTATTTTTTCTCAAATTGGCAAAAAGTAATACAAAATCCTATAAAAAAAATTGAATTTGGTTAATACATTACAATATAAATTGTTAGTAACATTTGAAAAGTCTGGCTACCTAAGAGTATTAATCGTGTGTGTGTGTATGTACACACACACACACACACATATATATATATATATATGCATATACATATATATATATGCATATACATATATACACACACACACACATGCATATATATATATATATATATGCATGTGTGTGTGTGTGTGTATATATATATATATGTATATGCATATATATATATATATATATATATACACATATATACACACACATATGTATACATATATATATATGTGTGTGTGTGTGTGCTGAAGGGTGTAGGAAAGAGTTTACTATTGGCGGGAACACATGTCGGAAACCTGAAGCAAAGAAAAAAAAAAGAAAAGGCTATTTGAGCTTTTATTTTCTTCTTTTTCAAATGTTTCTTGGAAAAATAGTGTTGTGAACACCTATATTATTGCATATATAATTTACATATGTATATGTTTTATAATTGTAAGACGTGGGCAAACCACCGAACAAAATGGCTTGAGTCTTTTATCAAGCATAATGACCATGTCACTCCAGGACTGTACACTTACTTTATCAGATGGCCACACTGATAAAGCTAAATATTTCAGTAGCACAAAAATAATTTGATAGCACACACAAATGCAACATTTGATATATTTTATTGGTCAAAAACATTTAATACTGGTCAAAAATGCATTTATGAGGGTTGACTGTGAATAGAACTGGTTCTTTAATAAAACAACGTTCTGACATGAAAGAACCCTCAGAAATAATGTAATGAACAAATATTCACTTTTTAATATCAACCTTAAGTAAAAAAAAAAACAGCTATTAAAATATGCCAATTCAGTCTGAAACTGTTTGTGTGACCAACAAAAACAAAATCTAATAAATAAAAATAAATATCAACAAAAATA
>JASGAU010352459.1:0-32799 GCA_030220045.1 Australoheros facetus | reverse complement strand
GCTCGGAGCTGTATGTTCAAACAACTTAACAACTTCTGTCTGCATGAATGTTGGAATGCTTTAATTAACCTCTGAGAACAATGGTGTGTAAACAAAGATTTTACTGGAAGACCAGAACGCACAAAACACACACTCACACACACACTGACAGAGAAAGGTACAACTCAACCTGTTCACCTGACAGATAAGAAAACTACACATGGCATGAAGGGCTTGCACCTGAGCAACTTTCCATCTGGAGAAAACATACACCACACACACCCCCACACCCATTTCTTACCTTGGTGTCAACTATAGAGCAGGCCATTTGTTTCACATACGCCAGGTCAGCAGCCTGCGGCATCAGGACAGATTCTCTGGTCAGACCAATCTGGATGATGAATGACACCCCTGCTGGAGTTTGGGACATTGTGGGCATCAACGCCCCACCGGCACCTTGCCCTGCCGTCAGGTCCATCACGGGAAAGCCGCTGTGTGCGGGAAAAGAGGGAATGGATATGGAGGTCCCCTGCTGCATCATAGCTGAGTTCGGTGGTGAGGTGCCACCTGGGGGGAAGAAGACCTGGGCTATCGCCGCCCCCGAGCGCATACAAGGGCTAGCGTTAGCCATTTAGAGTCCGCTGGCTCTGGTCTGCTGCTTGACACAAACACACACACAGGTGCAGTCTGACGTTCTCGGAAAAGCCACACTCATTCAAACGGAGGAGTACACACACATACACGCACACTGAGAGGACCACCCGGCTTCCTCTGAGTCCTGCGTCCACCCCTTTCCAGTGGACCAAGAAAGAAAATCCTTATCCAGGAAACAGTGCTACTTTTCTTCCTCTCTGACACTTCTTTCTCCCGCTCGTTTCCAGACTTCTCTTATTGTCGGGGCATGACAGGCGTGAGCAATGTGTGCGAAACACTCACAAGGTAAAAGAGACGGAGAGCACGACACCTCCGACGTTCTCCCCTCCTTCACGTCTTCTATCCACAGGCGCTGCTCTGCAGAGGAGAAAGTCCAAACTTGGTTGTGAAACCCAGCCGTGGGCGCGCGCGAGAGAAAACAAAAACAATGCCCAAACTTTGTTGTGCTCTTCTCCAGGCTGACTTACAAAATGGCCTCCTTACACAGGAAACCGTGAGAATAAAGGAGCGCTAGAGACCGCACTCCTTTTACGAGACCTTGCCCTGTTTCAGTTTCAACCCCTGTTCTGTCTTTTTTTGTGAAAATGAAGCGAGAGAAAAGGGGCTGTCTGAGGGTACCTCCCTCTACCCTCCCTCCTGCCTTTGCATCTTACCCTAACTGAGGAGGAAGTGAAATGACTGGCACATCCTGAAGCCAATAGAGATTTAGAAAGTCCCGACTCCCAAACTTCCCCCTCCTCCCTTTCCTCTTCTGTCTCCCTTCCTTGGTTAAGGGTTATTTATCTTGTTTGCTCCCTCCCGTAGCTGAGGCCAGCATAGATAGGGTGCTCCTCCACGCTTAAAACTCCTCCTACCACTTCCTCGTCCTCACTTTAAAGTTCACAAGCCACCTTCTGTCTCTATAAAATTGCCTTATTTTTCATCTACAGCACCTTTTTTCTCTCTGCACTTAAGTTAAGCAAAAAGACTGTGTTCTGTTTATTATTTCAGTGTCATTGTCATGCTTATTTATGTGTGGGCATTTCACATTTGTCATTTCATTTAACTGAGGAAAAATGCCCGTGGAAAGAAATGGAGATTACGCAAGAGACCCCAAAAACTCAGCAACTGGGAAAACTGCTGAAGCGGATTCTATTTACCACCACAAGAGGGCAGTGTTCGAAAAAATAGATCCTACAGTTTTGGATACAAAATGTTAAGTACATTGCTCAAAAAAAAATAATTTAATTTAATTTTTAAAAAATGACCACTTTGAAAATACATGTCCAGTTTCAGGCTGTACATCATACCAAAATGTGCCATGTTTTTAGCAAGTAGCTCTTTGGAATCACCTTGTTGGTGCTTACTAAACTGCTCAAAAAATTAAAGGAACACTTTGAAAACACATCAGATCTCAATGGGAAAAAAAATCATGCTGGACATCTATACTGATATGGACTGGCTAATGTGTTAGGAATTAAAGGATCCTACATGGTTTAATGACAAGAATGACATATAGTCCATTGGCAGGGCAGCACGGTGGCGCAGTGGTTAGCTCTGCTGCCTCACAGTTAGAACACCATCTGGAAGGCCTGGGTTTGATTCCACCTTGGCCCAGGCCTCTCTGTGTGGAGTTTGCATGTTCTCCCTGTGCTTGCGTGGGTTTCCTCCCACATTCCAAAGACATGCACTTACTGGGATTAGGTTAATTGGTTACACTAAATTGCCCATAGGTATGAATGTGAGTGTGAAAGGTTGTTTGTCTTTCTGTGTTGGCCCTGCGACATGCTGTTCAGGGTGTACCCTGCCTCTCACCCTATGACAGCTGGGATAGGCTCCAGCCCCCCTGTGACCCTGAACAGGATGAGCGAATGGATGGATAGTCCATTTTGCTGAAATTTCATTGCAACAACTCAGTATAGTACTAGTTTATATGGCCTATCTGTGCACTGGGAGGAACCCAGGACCCACTGCACCACGTTAGGGTCTGACAGTGGGTCCAAGGATTTCATCTGGATACCTAATGGTGTGTGTGTGTGCACGTGTAGCCCACCAGCAAATCGGCAGATCCTGCATGTGACCTGTTGCTCTCTACAAATGCAGCTGTTACACTTGGTGCAGGTGGTAGAAGACCTCTTTTTTTTAGGTCTGTGCACAACCTGCACACACCCCTCCTTCTGGTCAAGCTGGTGGCAGCAGCAGCAGTAGCGGTGGTTTCTGTAAGGACAGAAACCGTGGTCTGTAGCTCCACCACCACGGCAGCAGCTGTTTGCTGCTCAGAATGAGGACATTTCTTCTCCACCACAGGATGTAGCTCACTGCTGTGGTGGTGGCTGTGAATGCAGAGATAAGAAGACAGCTCTTTCAGACTCACTTTCCTTGGCCCATCTCTGGAGCACCACCAGCAGCTTTTCCAGTATATACCTGGCACCTCCAGGCATATGATGTGGCGACGTCTTCGGTGACCCAGATTTTTTGCTCATACGTCTCTGGCTTGCTGGGCATGTACTGCCAGAATTTGCAGTGGCCTCTGAAGGGTACGAGCTGCTTATCAACACAGATGTCATCCCCTGGATTGAACAAGAGTGGGAGGCACTGTTTCCACTTGTCCCAGATATTCTGGAAAGAAGAAAGCTTGTTCTCTTTGTGTCGAGAAGGACAGGTGAGTTAGTCATTGAACCGGAGGCTGGTGCTTATCATTTGAAATTGTTTGTGGGACATGGTGGCCCTGAAGACTGGTCACCCACAGGCTGCAGGTAGATTACCCTTTGGATTAATAAGCACCTACCAGAATGAGAAGTCCCATGTTTGCTTGAATCTCTTGGACATCCACATCACTCCATCCTAACAATGAACACCTCCAGTGTTCATTTGTCATTTTGCAAAATCAGCTGGATCATGTCAGCAGTAAAGAAAAGGTCACAAAAAGGATGCCACATCATGGATTCTTGTTGTGGCATATCTCGTAGGCCCTGGCATCATGCGGGTGGGTGCTTGAATGTACCGCAGCATCTCGGCACGAGCTGGAGACCAGACTGATGGAGACAGCCGTATCTTCGCTTTCCACTCACTGTTTGGATCCTCAGTGTCCTCTCCACTTTCAGAGGAAGGGTCAGAGACATTCACAGAAGTGGAGGACTCCAGTAAGCATTCTGTGACAGGCTCCCCCTCAAAGCTCGTGTCTTCTTCAGATGAGTCCTGCAGGCTGCATGACCATTTCTAAAGCCTCTTCTGCACCAAAAATGCCCCTTCATTTTTTTCTCCTCCTCTCATCGCTAATGAAATTACCCTTCGGCCAAGCCGCATGTTTATCTTTGGCTGTGAAAGCAGCGAGGTGCATATACACACTAACAGCTGTTTTTGTGTACAGCAAAGGCAGGAGGCCATATTTTTACTCAAGTACCTCTTCAAAGGCACACAAAACACATCCCTCAAAGATGACCTTTTTTCATCGCTAAAATGATCAGCGCATGCTTACAGATTCACACTCACGCAAAACTGTTGGGGCTCATTGGTAGTCACACGGCTCCATAATATAATTGGCAAAAATACAAGAATTTCATGTATCAGTCTACGCTGGGAAAATAGCTGAATCTGGTGGAATACAGGAAAAATATCAAAGATCACTACTCTTCTTTAAAATGAAATGCTGACATTAGAAAATGCGTGGTTTTCTATTGTAATGGAAGTCTGGTTCTGATTGTTTGGTCAGAGACATTCACACCAGTGACCTGCTGGAGGTCATGCCGATGGGGTAAGGACTTTCTACAGCCCTGTTCAGCTCTCCTAGAGTAACTGCCTGTCTCCTTTGTTGATGCCAGAGGTCAGAAAAGAATGACCAGATTGCTTCAAGCTAATAGGAAGGCAGCAACACAAAGAATCACTTTTTACAACCAGAAGAGCATCACTGAACACTCATGTACAACGTGAACATGGACAGAATTTGGTGTAAACATTGTTGCTGACCATGCCCATCCCTTTTTGACCAGTGTATCCACCCCCTGATGGCTGCTTTCAGCAGGATAACACACTACATCACAAATCTCAGATCATCTCAAACTGGATTTTTGAATAGTTCTCTGTACCCAAAAGGCATCCACAGTCACCAGATCTCAATCCAGAGGAGCACCTTTGGCTTGATGTGGTGGAACAGGAGATTAGCTTAAATTAGTCATTATGGGCTACTTGACAAATATTAAGACTGAAAGTCAGGAAATCCCAGTCTCTGTTGTTCATATAATTTCAATGCATGAAAGCTTAAAACTAAATTCCTAGAGAACAGCCTCACAGTAGATATTCATACAGCCTACGTCTATAGTGGATTTTCCAAAGTAAGCATTGTGTTCACACCTTCTCACCTTGTCCATGTTTCCTTACATGTATAATATCCCCAAGCAGAAAGACAGACAACAAAAAACTCAACTCTCAGTTCACTGTACAAAATTTTCATTTTTTTTTTTATCTTTTCTTCCTTAATGACATACAACAGGGGACCCGTAAACAAAAAGAGAAAGTCATTTGATACAAGCTAAAATGCAGTTCAAAAATATATAATAAAACAAATTAATAAAAAGCAGGTCTCTTATCCCTTGTAGTTAGAGGAAATTGAAAACAGCTTAATATGATGTACAAAATATCACACAGTGATAAATTGCTAATAAAAAAATAAAAACACAAAGAAATGAGAGTCCTTTACCTTGGCCTCTGACTGGTAACAGATTTGTTTTTGTTTTGTTTTTTTAAATCTAGTTTTCTTCTATTTTTCATGTTTTTTAATCATTTTGCTTTTTTACAAGTTGTACATTGCCATTATCAATCACAAGCAAGTTCTATGCCTAGCAAGGAAGAATGATTCACTTATGATACTACAGTATTCTTACATCTTAATAATCCTATTCATAACCAAAGGAGAGAGAAAAAAAAAACCCAAAAAAGAAAACAAAGAAATGATGGACATTTACAGCACGAAATGGCAACTTTAACCATCATTTACAACCTCTGCTTCGATTTCTCTTTTTTTTTTTTCTTTTGTGATGTGTCATACTGATTTGTCTTCATTCTCAGGCAGGGGCCACAGTAGCTCAGAGTGAAAAGAAAGTGTCTCTAACTCCCGCTGTCAATAAACCGTGAACAGCAGCAGTTCCACCCTTGTAGCATTCACTTCAGATTGTATAAGAAATACCTGCAAAACATTATTTCTGCACCCTGTCTATCCTCTTGTAACCTAAAGCATTCACTTTTAGATATAGTGCAACATGGGGCCAAAATGTCAATGTGATGAGAGGACGTTATGCCCAGCAGCAGTACAACAATGTAGTTGCCCCGTGTTGTTTTCTTTGACAGACTTGCGTCAAAGGAACAGCAGTGTGACATCTTGTCTAATTTCACACAACAGTCCACCACCCTGTTTGAAAATAATATTATATATATATATATATAAATGAACTATGAATGCTAGTGTCCCCAGTGATTGCGTGTTTACCTCCAGCCTACTATTAACTGACATCTGACCAATAGTGTGCTTGACTAGAGGTGCCCCCCCCAAACCAAGTGCAGATTTTTGAAGTTTTCTAAAGGTAATGACAAAATAATCTGAGTTGAGGTCAGCTGTGAAGAGGCAATTTAAAGCAAACAAGCTGCCCTGTAGTTACCACCAGAAATGAAGACGCAAACAAACACGGGTCTCAAAATAACCGCCTCCAAATGAGCCAAAAGTTGTCTGGGTTTCTTAAAACTAGCAGAACTATAACATATTAGCTGGACAGGTTACATACTAAACTGAGTCACTGAGCTCAAGTGACACCCACACATCTTTAAAAACAAAAACAAATCAATGCTTTCTATTTGTGGCGGAATTTTAAGTGGAGTATTTTTACCCTTCCAGCCTCCCCTCTACAGCAAGAGGATCCAAGTTTTACAATAGTCATTCTCTGACTAATATGCTACTCGTGTACATCATTCAAGAACAAGAAATCCTCACCTTGACACTCAAGTGAAGGTGATGCGAGGCTTTTCTGAAAGCCCGAATAAATAAAAAACAACCGGGAGCTGAGAGCCTCCCGCAAAAACTGGCACCGACCTCAGAGAGACCATCTCTCATCTGAGCTCCTCCGTTGTAATATAATTACCTGCTCGATGCACTCTTCGAGCCTGGAACAATCATGGCCGACCTTATGCACATCCCTCTAATGAAAAACCTAACTTAACACCGACTGTCAATTCTCAAGTTTGAACGCAGTTAATCAAATGATCCAACAGTGAAGTGTCACGTGAATGATGATTTTAGTCAACATAGAGAGAAACAATCATAAAACATGTCCCTGATTCTGACTCAAGACTGACGAGGTCTTTCATAGCACCGTGGTTAAACTAGTGCATATACAAACATACGGACACACACACACACACAGACACTCCTCTGTACAGTAAAAAGCACCAGACCAGCCTCACACCTCTCTAAAGACAGACTTGAACTATGCTCAATGAGATCCATCCTAAGCTGGTTAACGCGGTGTGAGAGACTCAATTTGCATGGTCGATTTCAAACTGTACATATATAGAAATAAGTAAAGTTTGTGAGAGGAATCTAAGTGACATCTAATCTTACACACACACACACAACTAGAGGCAGAATCATGGGGACTCTATAACAATCAGACATACAATGCAACTAGGGTGTCTTTCTGACAATGTTGAAATTAAAGCTATTTGATCAAACGCTATTTTAGCCTCTTTCTAGTGCTTCCTCACGTCACACACAACTAAGGTAAACATCCTCCAACACCACACATCCTCTACCCGGAGTCTTTGGAATGGAATGCGTCGATTCCCAATGCAGAGGTCGGTTCAGGTGTTTTCTGTCAACATCGAGATCCGTTATTCCTTTAGGTCACACCTACGTATGAGTGTTAGCCACAAGCAATGTTTTAATGACTTAAAATGAAGTGTTTCCTCCTTGGTTCTCAGTGAAATGCAAGCAGTGTGTCAGCACTTGAAGCGCACAAGCATACACACAAAGTGCTTTGCGATAACCGCTGGCAGACTGGTGGGAAAAAAAAAAAAAAAAAAGCAGAACAGAATATTGTAGTGTAGAAAAGTGTTACTCCAAACATGATTACTTGAAAACAGAGCAGCCAGAATTTTAAAGTTATAAAAAAGCATTACAAGGTATGATTAGTATTACAAGAAGTCACTGAGCCTTTAGAGAACAGTGAGGAATTTTGGGAGCCGGGAGGGTGGAGTTGACGTCCTGTGGTGATGACCCAGCCAGTGGGGTGCAGGACAAATTTTGTGTGTGTGTGTGAGCAGGTGAAATGTGTCCACTGCAGTCTTCAGTCTCTTTTGGCCCAGTTATTAATGTAGGACTCTAAACGGAGAAGAAGGAAAAACAAAAGCAACTTTTCAGAACTGCTCCAGACACCAATTAAAAAAAAAAAAAAAACAAGGGGGAGGGGGGAGAGAGACAGTGTAATTACAAATATACACAGTTTGTTATTTAAAGGGTTTAAAAATCCAAAAATCTATAAAAGGATGGCATGTTTTCTTGTTAGTTGGGAAACATAATCATCTGTCTGTCACTATTTATGGGTTGTCAAAATCTGTAATCTCCTAAAACCCCGCTCCCTCTGTGCCTGACACTGGTTCCTTCCTGGCATCCTACATCTCACCAAAATGACGACAGTGATGTCAGACAAAGATTTTGGCAAGTGCATCTGCGCCAGCGCTGGCAATGAAGGGCTGGGAAGAGTGGAAGGCCACGTCATGAATGGCCTCGTCATGCTTCTTCCTGTGGGCAGTGATCTCCTGCACGCACGTCCTGTTGTCTAGCATCCATAAGCGCACTGAGCAGTCGTGGCCTGGAGGAGGTGCGGCAAAGACAGCAGTGTCACAAGGGGCAAAGATGACTGAAGAACCATGTAAAGGAATCCTTTTACAACCTAGATTTAATACACAGCCTATTCAGTGTGTTACATTATTATTTTTGCAGAGGCTACAGATTTTATAGGATTTCTTAAGATGCTGTTTTGCTTAGAAGGTATAAATAACTGAGGAATACTTACTGCCAGAGATGAGGTAAGTGCCTTTAGGGTCTGTAGTAAGACAGGTGACTGCATCTAAGTGTGCCACCATTGAGTGGACAACTTTACCTGTACAAACAGACAAACAAGTTTATTTAGATGCATCTGAGAAAACACATTCCAGTAAGTCCAGAGGGAATCATCAGATTGTCAGTGCATCTCCTGCACATACCCGTCTTGTTGTCCACGAAGCGGATGGTGCGGTTCTCGTGTGCAGTGATAGAGACGGGCTCAGATGGGTGACTGACGACACGGTTGATCAGCTCACTGCCTGCAAAGGAAGACAGAATATTCAGTTTTAGCTCGGAATTCTATTTATTTATTCACTTTCACTTATATCTGAACAGATTATTACTCATGTGGCAAAAGCAAGTGGTGCACATGGTATTGAAGATTGTGTCCAGAACATACCATCTTTGGTCTGTGTATCTAGCATAGTGACGCTCTGCTCTGTATTGAGGTCATAGAGCAGCGTCTCACCACCGTCAAATGACACCACCACCTGGTTGGGATCAGTGGCCACAAAGGCCACTGAGGTGGGTGTTCCATGCTCTGGGAAAACACAGGACATGATGAGGATGTGGGCACTGGATAGACAAGAAAGCTCAAAAACAAACCCACAAAGTCTAGACAGATGTCTACCTCTCTCCTTATTGAAGACAGACATGCAGGGGGATGAGTTCTGAGGATCCCAGATGCGAATGGTGCCATCTGCTGAGCACGAGGCAAGACGATGGTGAACTGCAGAGTAAGTCAGTCCCCACACGCTGTCCTCATGGCCTGCTAGTACACTGCTTTCAATACCAGGATCTGGATAGAGAAACACATAAAACAAAAAAAGATTAAGAAATGCGATAAACAGTAATGCTGCAACATTACATTAGGAACTCACCGTAGTTATCATAGGGATCCACATTCAGGTCCGGCATTTTCCAACACCTGATGGTTCCATCTAGACCTCCGCTGTAGCAGGACTCCCCGTCTTCACCCATGGTCAGTGACAGAACGGCTCCACTAGACCAAGAGAGAGGCATTAATGGACTGCACCTTATTTTGTGAACAAAGTATGAATTGCAACCCCATTTCCAATAAAAATGTTGACTTTTATATTTTTTAAATGAAACACTGAAATTATTTGCAAATTCTGCATCCAGGTTGCAGGATTTTTATTGTTCTCAGGCTGAACTCACTTGTGTGCTCTGAATGTGTAGATGGGCTCAACATCCAAAGCTGCATTCCTATAGAGAGACACCGTATTAAATTTCCATCTGGACTTAATTCTCCGCTGTGTTTCAGCTCATATTTGTATGGGGTAGAATGGTACATCTTTTCAAAATCCTGGATAAATAAATTTGTGATTTAACAAGTTTCTTTTTTTTTTTTTTAAACCAGTAGAGGTCTTACTTTTTAGAGTGCATGGCCTTGTTAAGATTCCAAAGTTTTAGTGTACCATCCTCCGAGGCTGTGAGCAGGACTGCTTGGCTGGGGTGAAAGGTCAAAGCGCGGATGGCATCAAAGTGACTGCGTAGTGTGAAACGGGGGTTCCATGTCTTTTTAAACTCCTCTCTGTTATCCTGCATCTGACGGGACACACATTTGAAAAGAGTCAACATTCAAATGTTTTGAATGTACACATGCAGCTTGTATTGCATACTTTGCTTTAATCAGAACAAAACATGAAATTACATCCATGGAAAGATCGTTGTCATTGGCAACAGTGAGATCAGCCAGCTCTCCCAGGTTCATGTCACCTCCGCCGACAGCATCCATGATGAAGACGTCAGAGGAGAAACCCAGGGCACCACCTGCAGGTTGTAAGGGGAAAAGCAAAACTAATATGACTTCAACTTGACAAAAGTCTGGGATCTAGAAAAACATGCTGAGATCACTTTAAAATGTAGTGATCAATCCTAGATAGTTGTGGCAAGACGTCATTTATTCCGCTTCCCTACTCCCACACTGTGTACCACTGGAAATATTTATAGTCCTAGGAGCAACCTTGCAAGCTTACCCCTACGCAAGCATCTAAATTTGAGATTCAGCAACTAAGCTACAATTGGACAGGGGAAAACTAAAAAAGGAATGCTCGCCAGAGAATAATCTGTGTTTTTATTGGCATATTTGGTAGGGAAGTCTTACCTTCCCCGGAGCGAGCCTGTCCGGATACAGAAGGGGGCGGGCTAGGTTTAGGGGGGAAGTCTGACATCATTCCTTGTAACTTGTTCCTGCGGTTCTCTGAACCCAGCAAGAGGAGAGAGACACAATACAGTCACGCAGAGAGGTCGAAGGAGGACGGGGAGGTCAACAGTGAGACAGATAAGAGAAACAAAGGCAGAAAGAAACTAGAAGACAAACCTCATTCTTTACATATGATAACAACATACACTCATACAATTTTATTCACAAAGGCACAGCTACAGTGTAAATATGGTTCAAAGAGTGAAATGTGAACACATAAAAAGAGAAGGCAGCATGCGTGGTAACCTTTGAAATGGCCCTGGACCACAGAAAGTACATCTACAGACAAAGATGACTGCTACACAGCCCTGAAGAGTCAGACTGACAGCTTGTGAAACAGGACAGAGAGACAGGTGGTTGGGAAAAGAGGTTGGTTTTATTGACAAGAAGAGATGTCAAGACACAATGAGAAGTAAAAGATAAAAAGGTGAGCAAGGATAGGGACAATAAAGACAGATACACTTGTGGCAGTGATCCTGGCAGTGCTTGTGCTGATGATGTTGCTATGGCAACAGCGTACCTAACTCCCGTCCATCCCCCGAGATCCGGGCCTCTCCCGCCCCCTCCCCATCCTCCCCTGAGCCCAGGAAGTCAAATTCACTGAGGGCATCTTCTGAGTCGTCTTCGTCCTCCTCGTCTTCAGGGTCCAGATCTGTGGTCATAGGCTCCGAACTCATCTGGACATGAGAACAGAGTAGAGAGCAGGGTTGGACGTATGATAAGTAGCTTGTAGTTTGTTTGGGGGTTTTGTTGTGAAAACATTTCTTGGACATTTAATCTTCAATACCTTTACACGAGACTTTTTGCTCTTGCGTGGCCCATCGATGCAGTCCGTGGCCATGCCTTGGAATTCATCTTCCTCATCACTGTCATCTTCGTCATCATCCTCACAGCCATGCAGGAAGGGGATCTTATCAAGCACCGAAGCACCCACACGTTCCTTAGAGCTTTCCTTGCCCGCATTCCTACAAACAGACACACAGCTGAGTATCTTGACCGCATGTTTAATTCAAAGATGAACAAAAAGATTGTTTAGAACATGGACTGAACGGCTGGGGGAAGGAGGAGTTTAATTATACTGCGTAACATTATACTCTTTTTAAATAATTTCAAAACAGGACATCGCAACATCCGTGAACGACTTGAGAATTATGGGTATGTACAGTTGGGTCTGGGTAGGATCTGAAGTGCCACAGTGTATCTGAACCAAAGACTTTCAGTTTTGATAGTGGGCTGAGAAATTACAGACATTTTTAACATCACACTTTGCTTTTAACAGGCTCAACGGCATTTCGAAAAATTAACATAACCATACATTAAAATATATTAATTATACTTAAGTCTTAAGACGTGCTCTTGGGTTGTTTTTCTTTTTTTGGTTCATGTTCCATCTGAACAGCATTTGACAGAATCTGAGCAGAAAGTACAGACTTCTTCACTTGTTGTTATAGTTATTATTACTGGCACTTTTTAGCACTGACTGCAACACATTTGACAGATGATGTGGGATGCTTTGGATGCTGAGCCCCTCTTTTCCCTCTCTTCCAATCATTCTGGTATAAGTTAATTTTGGTTTCATCTCTTCAAAGCCTGGTCTTTTGTACTTTGTGTTCCCACTGGGTTGCATCTTGTGGTAAAGCTTTCTGTGGTGTTCCTTGAATTCACAACTACCTTCTCCACAGTGTTCTTGACTTGGCTGGATGTTGTGGAGGGCTTATTTTTTCCTTAAAAAGGAAATATTTCTGCAATCACTCACTTTAGTTGTTTTCTGTGGTCTACTTTATGCTGCATTCTTCTTAGGAATGTACCAGTTTGTTGATTTAGTTACTGCTAAAATTCCTGCTATTTGGTATGGTTTATTTTCAGCTCAGTCATGGACCTCTTAGAGTGGAGGTTGAGAGTTCCCGTGAACAGCTACCAAATGCAAATTTAATACTTAGAATCAACTTCAGACCTTTTAACTTCCTATTTATCATGAAATAAAAATGAAACATGCCACATTTGGCCATAAAACTTTACTTTTGAGCTCGTCTGCACACTGAAGTGACAGCTGTCTTAAATTTGGCTGCAGTGACCATTAAACAGCCTCATCCACATGATGAATTGTCTCGCTTGCAGACATCTTCTCTCACGTCATTTTTTGCTAGCTTTAGAATTTAGGTTATATGTGTATATGTGTATAATATGTGTCACTGGTTGTTTGAACCGATCTGACTCGAAAAAAAAAAACACACTCAGCTGTCATTTTACCGATGAGAAAGAGAAGCGGAAATGGCTACAATTGATACGGTATGTTACAATCATCTTTAATAGTGAACAGTCTTTGGTTATGCCATTGCTGTTTATTTAGGAGCATTTTGACCCAGAAATGACGTCAGACTTAAAGACCAGATAGCATTCAGAGGCATATTTAGTCATGCGGGCTACTGGTGAAACTGTGCCAACTTTGTTTTACAGGGAAGAAAAAGTACTATATAGTTTTTTTTATGGTTGGAAAAATGGACAATTAAATTTATATCAGCAGCAAACCTGATTAAAATTTTTTAATGAAGTATCCATCTTCTGTGTGTTTACTACCACATTTTAAATAGCCTTATGCTAAATGTAAAAGCTGATAGCTAAATAAGTGCCATTTCATAATTATGCGATTCATAATCTGATTAGTCGACTAATCGTTTCAATAGCTGATGACTAATCGACTATCAAAATAGTCGTTAGTTGCAGCCCTACTCATGATACAATGAGAGTTATCTCATATACCCATCTATTGCTTAATGATTTTCTGAGAGGTAATTCTAATTTCTAATTTGGATAATTTTCACTGTTTGTAATAGGATACCATTAGCTACCACCATATTGGAAAACAGTCAGATTTTCCACAAAGAATCCTGATTTAGGTCATTCAAAACTCTGCTGCACTTTGTGTAAGACGTGTTTGACAGGTTTAAGGTTCAGTATGCCTTAGGCCTGATTAAACCTCTGCAGTGAATCTTTGTAGAGCCAGAACATAATCTATGTATACTTTTGCTGATGCATTATGTGTTAATTACTTTGTGGTGTTTTATATGAGGTAGAAACAAACAAAATAAGCAAATATTTAAAACAAATAAAATGCTGGGTCTTTTTTTTTCCCTCCTGGGTCCCCACTTTTTGTTGTGGTCATTTTTTTTCTGGGGCAAACATATTTATCCCTCAAGTTTTTCCATCTCTTTGTACATTCCTTCACATCCATTCTGATAGTTTCAGCAATCTCCCTCCAGGAATTTGATGGCATTTGTAAGTCCTTATATTGACTCTATGATTATTAGTCCTTATGTTGAGACAGTGATTGACAAACTGCAGTGAAAAGTAGCTGGAAATGCAAGGGAGGAGTTGACGGTACCAAACAGGCCAATCAGAATAGTTGTGGGCTGAGCCGACCTGACGTGTAGTTACATTTCTAGGGAGGTGCAAGTCAGCATACGCCATAGGTTACAGTGTAGGGTTTCAGAGGGGTTTGCAGTTACAGTGTAGCTATGGTGCAGATTTCCCACTGAAGCATAAATCCCCAGTTAATGTGTCAGTCCACCATGTTTGTGAATGAATAATTAAATTACGACATGATGTAAAAAAATTATGCTTTGTCTATATAGTTTGTAACAAGACTGTAAGTAAATGCTGCCATAATTTGTCCACTGCATTTCTGCATATGACTACACCTGCACGATATATAAACTGGTTATGTGAAAGACACAAACTTGTACATACACAACTAGCAGCAATAGAAAGTTCAGACTTTTAAGAAGTAGGTTTCAAACAAGGACATCTAAAACATAAAAAGAAAAAAAAAAGAAATTGGCTTTTTGTACTGCAAAAGGTAAATGTTTACTGTGCCATCACTGCTCACAATACAACTCTTGTGCTTTGCAACTTCAAAGACGGGCGTGTGCATCCACTGTCTCACCTTTTTATTTGTTCCTCTATTTGTCTGACCAACAAGGACTCTCCACCTGCTCGTGGTTCAGGCTCAGGACAGCTCTCACTGGGTGGGGGCCCATTAGCTTCAGGGCTGCTCCGCCCGAGAAGGGAGCGCACACGCTTAGAACGCATGTCCAGGATGGTGTCTGAATAACCCACTTCCTCAAGATATCTACATTCACAGCAAAAAGTATGCAAAAACATACACACAGTTATATAAATGAATCATTTAAGTCTAGATCAGAAGTTTAATGTCAAAGATAAAGTTCTAATGGAACACATTAGTATGGCACTGAGATAAAAGGAGCAGATGACGATGAAGCCTTACTTGCGTAGTAGCTGACGTCCCTCCTTCCAGGACATCTGATTGGCTGGCTCTGAATCTGACTCAGCCGGCCCATTGGGAACTACAGAAAATAGATTGTTCAATAGTGATGCAACAGCAAGGCATGAGAAGAAAAAGAGAAAAGCAGAAACTTTGAGCTGCACTCAACACTCCACAGGAATGTAAATGAAACGGAAGTAGACACCATAATGCATCCAAATAACAAAGTATATGACGGCTTAGTCAAACATACGCTGATCTGCCTCTGTCTCTGGTTTCTTGTCCCCAGGACTCTGGTCATTTCCTGTCTTCAGCTTTTGGTGCTTAGCCCTGTAATGCAACAAAGGAACACATGAGGGCAACATTTCGAGCTTACACAAATAAATATTTCACTACCAAAATCATTCTGCCTGGAGAATGCAAACTGCCAGGATAATCTGAAAGAATAACTGACATAAAGAGACTGGGACACAAAGAGGGACTTTCCAAGAATTTGTTTTACCTCTCTTGTTTGAGAGCGTACTCCAGCATTTTGATTCGCCTCACCAGGTCCTGTTTCATATTCTCCTGCCCTTTCCTCTCACCCTGAAGGAACGCCACCTGAGCCTGAAACACACATATAAACAGCATAGTAAGGAACACACACCCCACATCCACCCACATAAGCGTAAACAAAACTAAGATAAATTGAGACTGAAAAGTACTGGATACAAAATGTGTGCATTGGATGAAAAGTAAAGCAATCAATACCAAGAGAATATCACAATGAGAGACTGAAGAAAAAAAGTTTGATGTGACTAGCTCTGCAAAAAAAAAAAGACTTTTGAAAACCAAGAGGAATAAGTAGAGGGTTGTGGAATAGGGCTCTTATTTTTAACTTTCCTAACCGAGGCCTCACTGCGCATCTGCAAAAGGAGGAAAAACAAGACACGGGGCAGCCAAATTCAAACACTCTCTTTCAAAACTCATCCTTCATTGTGCTTCCTCTCTCATTTCCCGTCCATTTCCTTCCTCACTGCTGATAAAATTCTTACCTTGAGGAAAGAGATGTTCACTGCTTGTTCTGACTTTTCACCAAAGAGTTTTGAGAGAAACAAGAATGTACAGTGATGACACAGCTTCCAAAGACTACATCAAGATAGGGTTTCTCTTGAGTAAGCCATCATAATGAAAGCTTTGACAAAAATGTGAAATGAATGCCAGAGTTGATGACAAAGATTGCTAATGCCGGTTTCAAACCAGCTGCTGACAGCTCACAGAATGCAGCTTTTATGTAAAACTCATTTAACATCAGGCACTATCCTGCCCGCTGTTGGTTGGAGAAGTAAAATGCCCCAGTGAGGGGAAACAAAACAAACAAACAAAATAGTGATCACTGTCAGAAGTAGGTTTAAAAGCCCTAACCCTGTCTCTACTCACAGGATGGTAACTGTGGGCACAACAGGCATTTTTTTTTCTCTCTCCCTGTGCCAAGTGGTGCTGGAGCATTAATACAGCTTCTTTTACAGCCCAGTTCTCCTCTGCACGCCCCTGTCTGTGTCCACGAGTCTGCTCCCACACACATACGCAATTCTATAAAACTGGAACAGTCTAAAAACGCCATCTCATGGGGCAGACACTTGGTCTGCTTGGGAGGGTAGTCAATCTCTAAGAAAAAACGCGCACACACACACACACACACACACACACACACACACACACACACACACACACACACACACACACACACGCACACAGTCATGTAACCAGCTAGAAGGGCTAGTGGAACACAGGATAATCTGCCAAGCAAACCTTGCTACTGCTGCTGAGTAATCCTGATTAATGCAATGTGATTTTATATGCTTATCTAAGAGTTTTGGAGATAACTGTCAAAGCTAGTATGTTAACACTGCAGGAATGGTCTAAGAGGTCCTGAAATACAGTTACTTCACGTGGCTTACAATTGGCCTAAACTAAGAGGAGCAAGTCAGTACTGAAATAGCCTCACAGCCATTACTGAGATGAAATCAAAAACAGTTTAGCTTAGCCATGCATGAACAACAGTCCTATACATTTGCATTTCAACACATGCAAGTAGTTATTACGCAGTTGTGTTCTGTAACGGCAGATACATCGATGTATTTGCGCTTTGCATGCAAGCAAAAACACATGTTTCAGAGTGACATAATCAGACATAAATGTGCATAAACTTACTAAAATACCAGATAAACAGAGCTCGAGTGTTGTAATAACCAGTCGATGGTGTGGGAGGTTTAGGTATCACAGCACAGCATGTGCATTATATACTGTGTACTATAAAAGGTTGTGCATAGATGGAATGCAGTCCAAGATTGAAAAAACAAACAAACTTCAAATCTAAAAGGCATTATTGTTTTATGTTAGCTGTCCTCTGTACAATTTTTCAAGTAGAGGTCGGTATTTGAGGAATCTGCGGTCTTTTGTACACAAATAAACTGTTAAGTCAGATTTTTCAGTGTGCTGACTCTTTCGTGTCAATGGATGAATGAGTCGCTTTGTGAAAACAGCCTTGACATGCAATCCTGCTTAAAAACGTACTAAAAGACTTCAACTAAAAATTATGTTGCTAAAGACAGGTGAGTTTATGACCCTCACTGTAAACCTAACTTGTACTTGAGGGAACAAAAGTGCTTGACTCAGCAGCAGCCTCCTGAAGACAGACACAGTTACAGTAATTTCACTAATTTTTTTTTTTTTGAAGATTTTTTTTTTGGCCTTTATTGGACAGCGAACAGTGAAGCTAGACAAGAAAGTGGGGAGAGAGAGTAAGACACGCAGCAAAGGGCCTATAGGGTCACCTGCTCACCCACTAAGCCAACCCAGCGCCCAGTAATCTCACTATGGTTTGAATAATGACTTGACTGTTTAATGGTGTAAATTTGATCATGTGCATAAGTGAATGAGTCATCAAATTAGCAATTTTTTTTCACACATTCCACCTCTAAGCAGAACGTGTTTACTTCACCCTTGCAGGGCAAGGATACACGTTTCTGCTCTTACTCACACACAGACAAGCTACAACTTGCCTTTGGACACAGATAAGCATTACACCCCTATGTACCAGTCTCACCCTGTGTTCCTAGAAGGATGAGTGTCATGATCCCCTGGGAGCTCTGGCTGGCCTGTTTGTGTTTTCTATGGTTTTGTTTTTCTGCCTCTTTGTGTGTGTTTGTGGGTGTGTCGTGCGGTGTCTTGCATATGTGCGGAGACAGGTGTGTCCTGGTGGCACCACCCATGGGGTCCAATGCTCACCTGTGGCAGGTTATTTGTCACTCACCTGTTTCTCATGTGTGCATGTAAGCTGGTGGAAGCTTTCAGTCATCAGCAGATCATTTAATCAGCCAGGTACTCAAGCTGGCTCCTGTTTGGATTTTGCTACCTTTTGCTCTTGGATTAGTTCCTCTCTATATACAGACTTTATATGCTTGGAAATCCCAATGAAGGGATCATAAACATCCTCTGGAGTTGGTGTTCATGAATGTGTGAGCCGCCCACGGACACCCCGCAGCCTCAAGCCGCTACTGACTCTTCGCAGCCTTGTGGTTTTGACTTACCTTTTGAATAAACTTGGTAAAGACTATTTTTCAGTGTCCAACATTTGAGTCCTCACCCATGAAGCATGACAGAACAATTTGGCCAGCTGGAATCAGCAAACATGACTTCTCTTCAGGCAGTCCTCTCTTCTCTCGGGATGTTCTCTCCAGTTAGTTCGCTAATTCTGAACTTCCATCCACGAAAGAAACCATCTTACTTGCATCCTGCCCTGGAGGTGGAGTCGCTGGTGTGGACCGCTCAGCAGAATGAGCCAGACCTGGACCTCCCAACCACCTCTATGTCCCATCATCTGTCCAATCCCAGGTAATTCATTGGGCTCACGCAGCCAAGTTCACATGTCACTTCAGAATCTATTATATAATTAAGTTTCTCCAGAGACTGTTTTGGTGGCCCTCTTTGGCTCGAGATGTGCAGGAGTACGTAGGAGCTTGTACCATCTGTGCTAGAAATAAAATCTGCTCAGCTCCCCTGACTGGACATCTCAAACCCCTGCCAATTCTAGGCCGCCCTTGATCCCACCTTTCCATCGACTTTGTCACCGGACTTCCACCATCCTTAGGTAATACCACTGTGACAATAATTGTTAATTATGACAATAATCGATAGTTTTTTCCAAAGCAGCTCATCTAATCACCCTGCCCAAGATTCCCAGTGCCCTTGACACCGCCCAGTTCCTCACTGAACACGTCTTCCGTCTTCATGGCATACTCCATGAAGGTTATCGTTTCTGATCGGGGGCCCTTGGTTCCTTGTCCGATGTGTGGAAGGAGTTTTGTTCCTCTCTTGGCATTCAGGTCAGTTTATCCTCTGGATTCCATCCTCAGATCAATGGCCAGACTGAGTGGTTAAACCAAGAACTGGAGGCAGCGCTGCGGTGCGTAGCCTCCACCAACCAAGCCACATGGAGCTCGCACCTGGCCTGGGTGGAATATGCCCACAATACCATATCTTCAGACAGGTCTGTCACCTTTCGAAGACAACCTTGGTTGTCAACCTTTGCTATTTCCTTCTCAAGAAGCGGAGCTGAGGGTTCCCTGAGTGCAGCATCACCTGCGACGCTGTCAGCGGCTATGGGAGGTCAACCCGTGCTGCTCTCCTTTGGATGGCTGCTCACAACAAGCGGTTAGCTGATTGACATCGTCTTCCTGCATGCAGGTAGTCCCCAGGGCAAAAGGTATGGCTGTCCACTAGAAACAGCCACCTACACACTGAATCCAAGAGGTTATCTCCTAGATTTATCAAACCCTTTAAAATAAGTGCCGTCATTAATCTTGTTACTGTGAACATGAAAATCCATAACTCTTTTCTCTCCCAGGTCAAACACCTGTGCCCTCCGGTTGACCCCCCCACCTCCCGCCCAGGTCATCGACGGTCAGCCCATCTACTTGGTTCGCTGGCTGTTGGACGTGAGGCGGTGTGGTTGTGGCTTTTCAGTACAGTTTGGGGGGGGGCTTTGACCTACCTCCTGAATAAACTCTGTCAAGACTATTTTTCAGTGTCCAGCATTTGAGTCCTCACCTGTGAAACATGACAGAACGATCTGGCTGGCCGGACTCAGCTGGTGAAACACGAGCAAGTTCTTCAACATCTGGTGGTGGACCGAGCAGTATCTCGCAAGTTAGAAGAAATTGCAAGTTTTGTTCATGTTATGTGCTCAAAAGATCGCCCTCCCTCCACAGCCTCGCTCTTAGGAGGAGTGTCTGATCAATTCGCCGCTGCCTCTCCATCACTGACGCCTCTGGCATTGTCGGCCCCTGTTGAACCATCGGAGCCCTTGGAGTGAGTTCTCCCGTCACTGGTCCTGTTTTCTGGTGAGTTAGGGGATGCCCAGGGGTTTCTCACCCAGTGCACTCTAGTTTTCAAGCAGTCCTCACCCGTGAAACATGACAACTAGTGCCCAGAACCTCAAAGCCCTGACATGGTCTTGTTGGCCAAGTTAGAAACAAGGCTGCATTTATACACACACACAGACCCAAACACAATGCAAGAACAGTCTTTTCTTGATACCTAAAGGTAACTAAAACAAAAGTTCAAAGGCTTTATTGCTATATGGAAGTTTTCATGAATGACTTACCACCAGCTCTTATTCTTAAAACCTAAAGCTTCTACACTGACAAAAAAGGATGTACCATTTTTAATGAGACTGCTACAGCAGACAGTGTAATTGCATAAGAGGATGTAACACTTGCACAGTTTTCACTTTCATTTGTCTGTTTTTCTGCCCTTTGCCTGCTTCACATTCTTGTTTTTACGCATGTGCTCATCCCAGTGCAGGATCCAGGCCAGGAGCTGTAAGACAAGGGCATCCATTCCTCAGGTAGAGAACCTCATTGTGAGACTGAGACTTAAAATTGGAGCAGAAGCTGTTGAGACAATCCCAACAGATGTGGCACAGCAGGCTGAAACCCATCACTGCTTTTTGTATTGAAAGCTAAAAGAAAATCCGATTCCATCTGTTAAACAGGTCAAAGAGTAATAAAACCACTTGGGTGTCATTTACCATAGCCCTACTAACAATGACACTGTGATTATTTTCTTCATAATATGTTGGTAAACTAACCAAGCCTAAAGTACAAAGGGCCCACGGTGCAAGCGAACCTGTCGCGCCATCTGATCTCTCCTTCCTGTGGGTGGGTTTTCCTCCATGTGGCCTACTGCCGCTGACCTTTCCAGAGTTTGCCGTCACATGGAGCACAGCCACATTTAGTCTATTCTGTCAGTCCTTCTCTACTAGCTGCAGAACAGGGTCAAGGGCAGCTTTCTTCCTCCACTGGCCATCCTCCATCTTTTTATCCCTTCGTTCCCATGAGAGAATTCATGAGCAAACAAGTAGAGCAATGAACCTTTCTGGGACAGTGTGCTTTGATGGAGTGTGTTAGGGTGTGTGTGCAGTGCAAGAGCGGTAGCTAAATAATAACATCCCAAAAAAGTTGGATTTCATGACTTAAGTTTGGTTAAAACATGCTTGATTTCAAAGCAAAAAAAAAAAAATTATATAATTTTTAAGATTTCATGAGAAAAGAATGGAATGAAAAAAAAATATGGAAAAAACACGCATACAAAAAAAAAAAACTGCATATGTAACAGGAAGACTGCAAGTGAAGGAGGGGTGCTGTGTAATAATAACACAATACATATGGAAGTCATGTGTGTGTCATGGCTGAGAGCTCAGAGCTATTAATTAGAGATATGTACCCAGGGACCCCCAGGCCCACACAGAACAGGAAGTGATGTAATTTGGGTCACCAGTAATCTATTCTACGCCACTACTGACATGCTTAATAAAATTAAACTGTTGAAAATGAGAACACTTCAAAGGAGGACAGGTTGAGGTCATCCCTTTACCCTGTAGAATAAATGACTCGGTTCAATATCTGAGACATAGTCTGTCTATTAAATTATGATTATGATCATGCAAAAACAACATCTACTTAGAAACAAGAGGGCAGTAGTGTGTGTTTTCATAGAATACACCGAAGCTTCTTAAGTGTCTGAATTACAGACAGGCAAAAGCCACTGCCACCTGTCAGTGAAGACACAGCACCACAGGTGGCTTAACACACGAACACGGGCACAGAGACGGCACACGTGTTGTGGTCCCGCAGAGACGTGCTAAGCTACAAAGACATCTATTCTGTCGTACAAAAAGTCCTGCAGATCTAAGGCAATAGTGTTAATTTCCTGTCAGATACTGCCGATAATTTTGTTGCCCCCTGACATCTCAGATTTTTGCACGTGACTTAGCCTTTGCACGTGATTTAGCCTTTGAAATAAAATGCATAAAATATCATGTGCAGGCAACATGTGAGCAAACTATGGAAACATGTACAGTACGTTAACTGTGCAGGTTATGACCGGGGGGCATGCTAACTGGCTCAGTGAGAGAGAGCTGCAAGCATGTTGGCAACAAAAGCCAGAGGCCTGGGGGTGTTAAAATGTAAGCCAGGTCAAATTTTCAGCCCAGCACTCCAGTTATCTTCTCTTCCTCTGAGCACAGGACGTGGTGCTAATTGTACTCATGAAACCAGACCATGTGCAGCAAATGCATACAAACAAACAAAGTTCCATAACAAGCACTTAATGGCATGTCGGACATGGCAATCACTTGCTTCTGCTTTTCATTCCCGGTCTTCCTTCGTTTTTAGAAAAGCAAGCAAGCACCACCAGTTTGTTATTGTTCATTCATATTTTATCAAGCCCCTATTTATAACTACATATGTTTGAGTTAGGGGCAAAGTAAGAGAGTTCATCATAATTACAAGAAAACTGTAGTTGATGGATAACCACAAATGAAAAGATAAACTGTCCAAGCATGGAGTTAAGAAAATATGTTTGTATGTTTTCCTAACCTTTCTTAATCCTAGAACAATCTGACGAGAAAGCACAATCTTGCCCAGTAATGCTCTGCTTTTTAATTTAATGCATGCTGATGAGGTGAATAGTACTGTGTCTGTCTTTTGCTGTTGGCCTCCGAATAACTGGGACCTTTGGGGGAATCGCACATTGCTCATGGGGATTCCTTTGGCACTGAGTCACACATTCACATTCATTTTTCTGGCCATTGTACAGATTTAAACCACTTACCTTTAAGGTAAACAGCGTTTTTAGTGTCATTCTATATTCACTAGTCACGAAGTACACATATTAAAGATAATAGATACAATTGCATGTTTTGCTGCACATGGGGTGGAAATTTGCAGTAATCTAACACTTGTTATTGATCATCAGTACTCATGTATTAATGATCACTAATGTAAATACAAATTTATTACATACAGTAAAAAAAAAGATCCACCACACAACTGAGTTTTGTGTGTGTGTCTGAGTGCCATCGGGTACAGAGGCATTCATACTACAGATCACAGTCTGTTGTACCTCAGGCAACTGCATCTCAATTTAGCTGTCTTGTGTGCCTAAGTTCAAAGGTCACACTGATCATTGTGTCTCACTGTGCAAATTGTTTTGTGAATAAATATCTTAGCCGTCAAACTACTCACTGTTTTACGGTGACTTTTCTTGAGTAAGGGCAATATATGAATGCCTACACATCTATGAATGCAGTAATTGCAAAGGGAAATCACAGCTGGTTAACATCGTTATCATTTTTAACCACAACACCACACCTACAAATTGGTTGAATCGTTAATGTGGGGTATGAAAAATCAGATTACCAATTACTGTCTATTTTCACATACTAATAAATGCCAAACTCTTAGATAGCGTTTAAACCAGGCGCGTCTTTGATGTTTACCTGCATAAAGTATCAAGGAGAGACAACGTAGCCACACCTAAACTGTTTGACTACCTTTTAATTTGCAGGACAGCTTGCTTACTAAAACTCTATTATCTAATTTTGTTGTGTGTATCTGTATTGATTACATCAACATTATAAGTCCATAAGGTATCATTTTTATGTAACAATTTTGTTTTTTTATGTTTAAAGGATACTGTGACTTCTTTTTTTTTTCTTTAGCTGGAGGTCATACAGCTCCCACACTTTCATCTACTGTCTAGTAATAACGCATTCTGGTCAACTGTAAGGTTAGCCTATTAGCATTTTGTCATCCAGGGCATGTGTACATTCGCAAAGCAACACCGGAGGAGCTCCGGTGATATCCTTCCAGGCCTTTACTTGGCGTTACAGCTACAAACGCGGGCTTAACGATAAATACATTTACCCTGAGTTCGTCTCTCTCAGCCTCCCAGCGGTATTTCTCGGCCTGGAAGCGTCCCCACTCGTACTGGATAAAATGCAGGATCCCAGGAAGCGTCATACCCGACTCCGCGTCTTGCGGCTCCCGAGACTGCAACGGTCCGGGGACAGCCCCGGCGGCGGCTGCTGCTGCTGCGGCCGCTGCCATCGCCCCGGTCGCAGCAGCTGATGTCGCCTGGCTCGGTGCTGCTTTGGGCCCGTTTGGGTTGCGCCCCGCTCCGGTGTTGCCGCCGCCGCCGCTGCAGCCGCCTCCGGAGTTCGGGTTTGATCCTCCGCCGGTTCTGTCCGCCTCCATTTTAACCGTTCAACCTTTCGCCAGGATAAGGAGATGGAAACGGGCAGAATGGATGAATAAAAAATATTGAAAAAAAAAAGTACCCCCTGCCCTTTTCCAACCCAGCTGCACTTCACTATAAGCTACCCTCCTTTCTTCCTTTCTCACACGCACGGAGCAAAATTACTATTCTGTTGGTAAAATACTACACTTCCGCTTCCAAACCTCCAGCGTAAAACATAGTCCGACCGCAGTGTTACACCGCGGCCTGGTAAGTTACTGACAAATCCCTTTCCCCCAAAACTCTTGCTTGGAATGTTGAAAGTAACTTCAAAATAAAGCAACGTCAGACTGCGTTTATTTGATATACTTCACCTGAAAACAAACATTAACATATTTGCTGCTCTTATTTTGTATATCCCGGACGAGTTTCCTACTCGTGAAATGCCCAGTGTGGGTGACAAATAAAGGGCCATGTTTTCTATAATAGACAATGAACATGTCGCTAGGGAAATGGATTTCCTGCCATTTTGTGAGCAGGGACGTTTTAGGGAACAATAAAGTTAACCAAAATAATCCACAACGCCATTTCCGGCCGTGATTTTAGCNGTTTTGGGGGGATTGTGACAACAAAACAAAAACATTCATAGCCAATAAATACATTTCTTGACGACATATTTGTAACGCTTCATTTTCTTATTCAATCTTCATAACTTCTGCAGTAACAGTTATAGTTTGTATATAGCTTGTGTTAGAGCATTACAGATTTTTTTCCCCTTTTTTGCAGGAGATATTATGCGTAGATATCAGGGAAACGCGACAAGCCTTGCGTAAAATACGTGCCTTTGTTTTGAATAGATATAAAGATGGCTATTATTCTGAAGGATGTCAACCGGAAGTCGTTCTGTTGGTGCGAGCAACAGAGAAGGTGACGGGATAGCTTAATGCTGGGTGTCTCGGTTGAGATTTGTATTAAGTTTCGTGCTCATCAAATATATTGTTGATCACTAAGTATGAGGTTTTTCTAAAACATGTTGGAGACTTGATTTCAACCACAGCCGTACAAATACGAGCTAAACGCAAGTTAATATCTGTATTTGCTGCTGCCGATTCAGCCAATGCAGCTCCTCCTGCGCTACTAGCTCAAAAAGACCACCATGAAATCCAAATATAGCGAATATAACGGCTTAACTGGCTTAACGTTGGTAAAGTCTCTGTTAACTACTGACTGATATGATGGCCCTGCAAAGGATTGTCTAATACGAAATAAAATACATTCAAATGAAGGTGAGTTGCTACTATGCTAGTATTTTCATTCATTTCTTATGCAGCTAGCCACATTTTAGTTATAAAAGAGAACCTTTAATGAAGTATATCCTGTCTGCTTCGTTTAAATGAAATATCCTTTTTGTCCTTTTAAAATTGTGGCATACATTATGCATATCAATGCAGTTGGTATACAGTACCAGTGAAAAGTTTGGACACGCTGAGTGTGTCCAAACGTTTGACTGGTACTATACATATAAGCCCGTGGTATTTGAAGCTGTTTAATTTTTTTTCCCTGTCTTATACAGGTTGTCTTTAACCCTCTATTACACTAATGGGGGTCCGAGAACAGCCACTGGATTACTTGACTCAAACTTAAATTTTTCTCCCAAAAGAAGTTGCAAACTAAATATTAGTTGCCATGCGGATCAGTTTCTGCCAGGGCCTATTAACTGGTGCCATCATCCTCAACCTCCTCATTCTCTACTATGTGTCTCGGGCCCAGCAGCAAATGATGGAGAAGAGGAAAGAACTAGGCAGGAGCACAAGGAGGGCTGCCCTGCCAGCCTCTGGTCTCGGAGGGGTACTTGTAGGAGCTGGAGGTGAGCCTGGAGTAGTTGGAGTGGAGGGACACAGCCGAGGTCCACGTGTGACTGTTCTTCTTCGGGAGTTTGAACAGTTTGAAAACTATGTTGGGGATGTGGCTAATTCCTTCCTACGCCAGCGGCCAGAGCTTCCCTTCCTGGCTGTGGCTGATACGTCTCCATACCCTCCCTTGGTTCTTCCAGAGGGTACTCGGCTTCTTGTGCTTTCCCCCAGTCCGGACCAGCCACCTCAAGCTCACAGGCCAGAGTTTCATGTGCAAACAGAGTTTGTGCTGCTGGTGCCTGATGGAGTGGAGCTGGAGCAACCTAGGGCCATTGAGAGATTAATCAGAGAGTTGGAAGGTGAGGGTGGAGGGCCTGTGAGGCTAGTAGCTGCACCCGTGTTGGCTCGATCTGCTGTTCAATGTCTCCACTTGCGGGTGAACCTCAGAGAGTGGACAGGCACCTACTCACCAGCTGCATCTGGGAGTAGTGGGAGTGTGTGTACGGCTTTACAAGGAGATGCAGTTGTCCTCATTAGGACTGAGGATCTTTTTAACCTCTCTGTCTCTCTCGGGCGGCCCCTCTTCTCCTCGCTCTTCATCCAGACTTCTTTGAGAGGCTGGAAGGTCAAACTGCTGGAAGGCCCGTGTTTCTCTGCGAACCATAGGCCCCTCTTCAGCTCCGCGCACAACCAGTGGAAGGCTGACACTCGACTAAAGGAAGCCACAGGGAAGCTTATGAGGAGCTTTGGTCTGAAGCGTCTTCTGCTGCCTGATGGGAGGGAACAGTGGTATGGATGCAGCAAAGAGACCCCACGCTGTTTTGGCACTGTGCAGGATGACACTCCAGACTATCTTTATCTGGACCGCTGGACACCTCCCTGCTGTCTGCGAGCACTTAGGGAAACCACCAAATATGTTATCAATATCTTGGAGAGCTCAGGAGTGCGTTACTGGCTAGAGGGAGGTACTCTGTTGGGTGCTGTTCGCCATCAAGATATCATCCCATGGGACTATGATGTAGATCTGGGCATCTACCTGGAGGATGTACCCAACTGTGATCACTTAAAGAACCTGGACTCAGGTTCTCTGGTGGATGCTAATGGCTATGTTTGGGAGCGTGCAGTGGAAGGAGACTTTTACAGGGTCCAGTACAGCGAGGCCAACCACCTGCATGTTGACCTGTGGCCGTTCTATCCACGTAATGGCATCATGACAAAAGATACGTGGACTGAGCACAAACAGGATGTAGAGTTCCCAGAACACTTCCTGCAGCCGCTGGTACCTATGCCTTTTGCTGGCATCACTGCCTATGGCCCCAACAACCACAAAGCCTTTTTGGAACTTAAGTTTGGAGAAGGGGTGATTGAGAACCCCCAATACCCCAACCCTGCAAAAAAGAGACTGGACAGAAGCAAATTATGAGTCATACTCGAGGGCCACAGGCCCATTCATGTTTACCTAATTACACAGAAAGTCTTGCCTCAAATAATTTTCTTTCAAAGATGATGCCTGGAAACTAAAGCCATTTTCACACATGCACTGCAGCCCCGTATGTTTTAAGACATTAAAACAGTCGCATCTGAGATGAAATGGTCCAGCTCCTCGAGTCTGTGTGATGTCCTGTTGTGCAAATTTTCTCTGATGTGAGAATTCGTAGCAAGTGTGGTCGTCTGCATGTGCTGCATGTGCGAGAGGGCAGTTTCAGAGAATATCCATATCTGATTGTCTCAACATTTTCTGGAGTTCATGTGTGAAAAAAGGTTTAATATGGTGCCAAAATGACTGCATTTACTGTTACCTTCAACACATCTGTATCAGCAGACAGTGGATTGCATGCTTGGTCAGATCTTCTTTCTGTGTTTTGGATGTAAAGTCTAATGTTGAACACACTTTATTTATTTGCCTGAGTGGTAGCATTCGTTTGAAAGACACCCTTGAGGAGTTTAAATCCATACACTAGTATACTGATATAAAGACACACTTTAAATAGTCAAAGACTGGTCTGTGTTGTACAGTAATGTTTAACTATTACCACTGTAAAAAATGGATAATCTTTAAAAGTAGTGCCAGCTGGTACCTACAGCAGAGCAGACCTCCATCTAGTGAACTTAGAAGCACACGTGTATCTTTCATGCTGTCACAAATAAAACATTGCTCCACTGGGCCTTAGTAGTCAATGAAATATTATTAAAAGGACACTGAATTCAGTAGACTCCTCCCCTGGCTGCCACATGATTTCTGTAGTTTTTCTTGTATCTAATGTATTAGAGTGTCAGGTCATTTTATGTACTGCTACAATAATGGAATGGTAACAGTTTCATGTATTCTGTAAACAGAGATGTATACTAACAGCTGCAATTCTTGAACACTAGATGGTGCAATACACCTAAAATTACTGTGCTCTGTCCAAACTGGCAATAAGGAGGAGTTGAGTGGGCGGAGTATTTCAGGAGAGACAGGAATGCAACCCATCTCACATGTTCATCATAAACCTACGGTGCAATGCAAACTAGCTTTGTAATCAAGCCTCTCCCATTCTTTACATATGTTTATTCATTCATTTTGCTTCTATTCTTCATAAATAGCCTGCGTATCAGTCCAGGCTTATGCACCACTGAGAGGCTGCATTATGTTTTGATGCATAAACCATTTTTGTGTATTTCCACTTGAGTGTAATGGGTGACTGTAACAGTCAAGTGTTTTCCTGTTTGCTTCTAACTAGCCACCACAGTAAGGTTTAAACAGGGTTTGTGTCAACAAAAAGCCACATCCATATAATTAAAAAAGACAAAAAGGACTTTATTGATGAACTGTAGCTGACAATATATTTTAGTTGAGAAGCAGAAATGATGTAGTAAATGATAACAGACTTAAAAAAAAAAAAAAAAAATGATTAAGCCAGACATGCACATAGTAAACCACACAAAAAAGCACAAAACCGTTACCTGGCAGCATTTAACACTTTAGCATTGCATAAGAAATGTATTTGATTAAAATTTATAACATCCCCATCATTTAATAGTTAAACATTAAAAAAGGTCTTTGGATTTTGATTAGAGGAATAAATATATTTTTTTTAAAAACGTATAAGTATCAAATATAAAAACCAAGGGGTTGACAGCATTCCATAAATAAACGGACACACATTATGAATCACCTGTGGTTCTTTAGGCATGGAGACTTCCAGCGCAGTTCTGATGAAACTGAGTCATCTTTGTAGTGTAATGAACTTTGTTAGTCATACAAAACACGTAGTGTTGCCAGGCCACCGTGTCCCCAGTTTGCTTGATTTTTGGTCCTGGAGGATTTAAGGAGGGCTCAAAGAACAGTCTTTGAGCAGAAGAGAGCTGGTCCTAGCGCTTTTCGCTACATGAAGATGCCAGAGATCAAACTGCGTCCACGCATTTTAACGTATTTTAGATTCAAGAGGAAAAGTTCATGTGGTGTGCTTCAGAGTGTGAAATGAGTCTCTAGGAAAAATGTACTTCTGCCCCACCGACAACTTCCACATAGTGTCAAGTGCCACAAATGTAATATGATTAACGGATCCTTTCTAACACGATCAGTACAGACTTCATTTTGCCACAGCTATTTATGAGCAGGGTGTAAAACAAACAAAAAATGACAAGAAAAAAAGAAAAGAAAAAAAGAATGAAACCTGCCAAAGTTGAATATAAATGAAAAGTAATTGACAAGAAGACAACTGATGGATTCCAGATGGAGAACAGAAAACTGAGTCAGTGTAGTAAACTATATGGATGTACTTCATTTTTAAACTTCAATGTTTTTCCCAGAGTGGGTTTACTGAAAAAGTCTTGACGTCTGTGTCCAGTTTGTCTTTGCACTTCAGGGCAGAAAGTGGAAATGGGGGGGGGGGCTTGAAGCACAGTTTTTTTTGTACAAGTATCAAAATAATTTATGGAGGGAATTCTTGATAATGTCAGCAATTACATTACATATTTGACTCTTTTTCACTAGGCGGCGCCGTCTTAGCATCGTTTGCGCTTCGTTTACTAATGAGCGGCGAGCTCTCGGGGGCAGCAGCAGACTGATCACCCTCCAGCCTGACCTCGCTCAGCTCTGCTCCTTTTCGCTTGGCCGTACGGTCCACAAAGAACTGCAAGAGCCCAGCTCCGAAAGCGTCACCCTCCACATTCACCACGGTGCAGGTACGATCTCTGAAGGAAGACAATGGATGGCAAGCCATTTCATGTTAGGGTATTTACAGCAAACTGGAACTGCACGTCACATTTTGGTTCAGCAAGTCTGTATTTTGTGAATGTTGGGCATCAAATTCAAAGTTTGTATACTCACACAATCCAGTCAACAGCTAGGATAAGAGAGATGTCGTTAGTGGGAAGTCCTATTGCTTCCAAAATGATAGCCAAAGTCAGCACACCACCAGAAGGAATTCCTGCTGCTCCAACGCTGGATGCTGTTGCTGTAACACTAACGTACAAGGCATGGACAATGTTACAGACACAAATTTATATAAATCACTAGAATTCTATATGCATCATTATAAAGACACTGTGTAACCACCATCCTATAAGCAAGGCAAATGGACATAGTATTTAATGTCATAGTGTTGTTGAATATGTGTTTCAGTGTCTTTCGGACTTACAGGATGGTAATGACTTGGATGAAGTTCAGGGAGATGTTGTTCAGCTGAGCAATGAAAACTGCAGCCACGCACTGAAAGAGAGCAGCTCCGTCCATGTTGACCGTTGCTCCGATGGGCAGGATAAATCGGCTGATGTGCTTGGATACGCCGTTATTTTCCTCCACACACTTTATCATGAGGGGCAGCGCGGCAGAGCTAAGAAACAAGAAATGAGGAGTGTGAGGGTACGGAAAGGAGTATGCGTGCACAGGTGTACGTGTAGCTACACTAGTGCGTGCGTCATTTTCAAACAGGGAAACCTTAGTGGCATTTATTATTTGAGAAGCTGAGAGTCAAGTTTATTACCTGGAGCTTGTTCCAAAAGCTGTGGCCAGAGCTGTGACTATCCCCCAGAGGAAGCTGTAAGGGTTCTTCCTTGTAAAGATAAAGTAGATGCCAGGCAGCACAAGAAACCCATGGATGAAATGTCCAGCGAGGCAGCAGGCGATATATTTTCCCAAGCCGGCGAACAGGCTGCCAACATCTTCCATTTCAACAATCTTACCAGCTACAAGGAACATGATGCCGAGAGGGGCATACCTGCAGAGGAAGAGACGAGACAATGATGCAGATTAAGTTTCTGATACAGAACACTTCTTGATCAAACACGTAAGAATGAATAAAATAAAATGAAAAGATCAACATTCCTCTGTCCGTTAAACACACAGCTTCAGCCAGCAGCCCTTTAGTTTAACACAAAGTCTTCTTTCATTTTAAGCTAAGCTAATTGACAGAAGGCTACAGTCAAATACATTATAGAGGTGGAGGTGCTCAAATAAGAGAAATTCACTATTGAAACAGGAAGCAAAATAGCCAGTCCTGTTTGGTGTGCACAGTAGAGGTTGATGACAGTTTCAGTGGTCTGGTGGCAGGCGCATGTGATTGTGGTAAACAGGGTAAATGTACTTTTAGATTGATCTTGGTCTACTGTATCCATAATAAGAATTAGCATGGGATTTGTTCAGTGCTCTAATGTTAGGGGCAGAGACGAGGATCCTGTCATTAATAAAGACGTAATGTTGTATGCAGTTTATCTGTTGAGGTTCTCTCTGTTCCTTTAGGGGGTTCAAAAATAACTACCCAGAGGTGGGTGTGTAGGGGGTGGGGTTCTTCTTAAAAAAAGAAGAAAAAAAAAAAGACTTCTGTAGTTTCATATTTCGCTATACAGACATGAACACAATTATTTTATACTTTCTCCAACCCCAAAAAACACACAGGTCTTCTTACCACATGATCCAAGAGACCAGCACCATGGTGCCCTCGTTGAAGGAGTTGAAGAACTTGATCAGGATCTCTCCTTCCTCACCCAGCTTCCTTAAAGCCACCCCAAATGCGATGGCAAACACTACAAGACCAAGAATATTCATGGCATCCTGGTCTGTTCCAACAGGCACCTGACAAGCACACAAGTATATAAAAACACACAGTCAGAAAACACATTTATTCAGCCCTCAGTTCAGCAATGAAGTCAGATATTTATGGAGTATATATATATATATATATATATATAT